>JANRGW010040987.1:0-70834 GCA_024733675.1 Psilopsiagon aymara
AGGAGCAGAGGGAAGAAAAAGGGGGAAGTGAGTGAACAAACTGTGTGGCTGATTTATGGCTTAAACCACGACAGGGATTCCAGAAGTGGCAAATTTGATTGCAGCACTGAGGTCTTGAATGTTGGATATGTTAGCTTTATGAAGCGTTCTGACTGCTGCTATCACATAATATTGTCTGTGTCTTCCTAGGACAGATTTTTGAGAAAGATTGATAAAATTGGCTGTAATATTACACTGAGTACAGAATATGACTTGATAAACTCCACTCCCAAACAAAAAGCTAAATAAATTGTGCAATATCAGAAGTATGCCCAAAATTACTCTCCAGAATTGCAGGCCCATTTTTTTAATGTAGAAACATTGAGTTAAATATTCATATATTGTTTTTTTCCTCCAAACCCAGAAGCCACTTCACTAATTTTCTTTCCTGATAAGCTACACCTTTACTACAGATAACATTTTGTTGATTAATATCTTACTGCAATTGAAAGCAGATTTTTTGGTGCAGAAATTATTCATAAGTGCTACACTATGAATAACTTTAGAAGCTAGATGGGTGTGCATTTTTGGGTGTACACTAGCAGCCAGCTTGTGGTTTTGCCATAATTTATTGCATTTCAACTAATATTACTGAGTTCTTTTTCCTAAACTCTTTTTCCTGGTTTTACATAGGAAAGTGGAATTGTTGGTAGTAGAAGTCTTTATCTGCACTATTATGAATAATTCTCAACTACAGAAAATATTTAGGTTTGTTTTCTCTGGTTTAGTTTTATTTCTTCAGAGTATGTTACAGTTCATATGCTTGCTTTTGTTTTTCAGTTCCAGCTTTACATAATATTGACAATAGAAGAAGCAATATTGATAATTTTTCTTGAGAAGCAATGATTCACAGTGTTCTTTTTGATGGTGCAGAAGTTGCAGTTTCTTACTAAATGGTTTGGAAAGTATCTTTTGTTGCTGCATGCTGCAAAAGAAGAATTTTGAAGTATGATCTGTACACATACAATGCAGTGATTACTGCAATTGCCATCACGGACTTTCTGTTACAAGTCTACCTTGATATGCACTTGCCTTACAAACACGTGGCCAACTTACTCTCATTTTAAGTGCATTGTACCAGAGAAAATGTCCCTCCTGTAAACAGTTCCCATTCATAATACAAATGCTGTAGTAGAAGAAATATTCAGTGAATGCATCCTCTATAACCTTTCTAAAAAGTTATTTTCATGTGGTATGGTGTATCAGTCAACTAAACATTACTTAGTACAAATGTTGATATAATTCAACCATTTACTGATTTTGCTGACATGCTTTGTTTGTAGGCTTCTATGTACAAGCACTGTCCTAAATTTCAGGTATGATTTTTCTAATCAAAATTTATTCAGGTATTTTCAGTGCTGTACTGCTGCATGATATTTTATCTGACATTACTGACTTAATATGGAAAGTACCTATAACTTTTTGATGCTTGTGACTATGGTGTTTGGTTACAGCAGAGGCTAATTTTACAAAAACTGTACTACAAGAGCTTCAGGTTAAAACAAGTTTAAAATGTTTTTTATTTTCTCTTTACAATTCTGAGGAATTGTAAAGGTGCAGCTCTCTGAAGTTGTTTTGTGCAACTTTTGAAGCATTAAATACTAACTTGATAGAAATAAAATATATGGCTTTTGCTTAAGTGTTTCTGTTGCTCTACTTCCTTTCCCTCCAATGTTACTCAAAACAAGGAGCAAGATTTCACATTCATCTGAAAAATAAAATTTTTTGCATGTGTTCTAAATGTCTTAAGTCTTTTATTGATTTGGACCAAAAGCTTCATCCAAACACTCCTTGAAATCTGACAGGCTTGGTGTGGTGACTGCTGCCTGGGAAGCCTGTTCTGGTGACTGACCTCATCTGCTATCTTACTTCTTTTTTACAGTGATGCATATCACGTAAGATTGTTTTCCTTCAATTTTGTATCAATGGGAAGGAAAAGATGCTAAGATATATAGACCCTTCAGTTACCAGGAAAGTGTCAAACTGCTAATTCAGTTAGCTTCACAGGTTCAGTAGGCTCTAACATAGGATTGAAAGGTTAAGAGAAGTTACCCATTTATCCTGTACGCTCAACCAGCGAGTAACTGATGCTTCTTTCGGGAGAAGAAAGTGGGCCAAGGCCAAGCCCTGTGACTGATGATTGTCCCTTCCTGACCAAAATATATCTTGATGAAAGACTACTTTTAGTTTGGCTTTGTACTATCGACTGGGCCATCTGCATCCATTTGATTAGAAACAAGGGATATGCCCTCCTTAAAGCAGGTAACAGCCAAATGGATTAAATATATATATATATATATTAACTGAGCAGTAGGTTTGGAAGTGTTATCAAGTGATCTTGAGCAGAAGGTAATTTCAGTTGAGTGATGTGTCAACACACACCAGAGGTAACTGGGTGCTATCCCCGGTGCTGATGTTAGTTAGCTCAAGCTCAGCTCTTCAGGAGCATTACAAAACTGCATCAAAAGACAGATTTAGCTGTCTGTACTGTGACTACTTTGCTGAGGGCAAAGGCTGAGATGCTTAAATACTATTTGACCTAGATAGCTCTATTCCTAGCCAGTGGTAGCAGATGTGCTGTGCTTTGACAGCTGGGAGCCATGAATAGTACCATACAAATACCAGATGTCTTGGTCAGAATGGGTTTATATTCAGTTGCATGTGTTGGCCCTGCAGGATGCAGCAGCAAAAGAAGAATGGTTCAGGTGTCTGTGCAGGTCTCTGGAACAAGTGACAATTAAAGGGGGTTTGGTCAGCTGCAGCACAAAATGAGAGAGCTGGTGGGTTTTTCTTTTTTCCCTATTCATTTAAGCAGTGGGGAGCCATCTGTAAGTATGGGAAATCCCACAGTTGTTTTAAGTTTGCCTAAAGATGAAGTATCAGATAAGTGCACAAGTGCACATCACAGTCAGATGCAGTTCAAAGAATTATAAAGGCACAACCAGCAATATCTCCTGAAAGTGGAGAATCAATAGTGGTAGTAAATAAAAAAGTGTATGTCTTACTATAGTTTGTCTTAGCCATGTGCGTGTCAATTGAACACTTCAGAGAGGTTTATCTGGCAGATTAAATAGTTTCAGGACTATTTATTAAGGTCTCTTTATTGTTATGGTACCTTCTGCAAGTGGCTACTGTGAGATTATCTGTGCCCATTACAAGTCTGAAGAATTTACCATTTTTGATCCTTTCCTTAGGATACTTTCTATAAATATTTTGTATATTTATTCTTAACTCTATCTTTAAAATTACTTTGCCATGAGAAGACGCAGTCAGGATGCTGAAGTGGTTTTATCTTCAATCTCCTGCTGCCATCAGTATAGCATTACCTACATATTTGGTGTCACAAACAGATTTAGATTTGCGTTGTGAAATTAGGTAGAGAATGAACTGGACTTCAAAAGCTAAGGGTGTATGGATGTTGGAAAGAAGGACAGGCAACACAGGGAAACTACAGAGATACTCTTTGTCACTGCAGGGAAAAAAATAGTGTGGCCTTAGCTCGATTAGAGCTCAAGTTGGCCAGCACTGTGAAGGACAACAAAAAGGGCTTTTAAAATTATGTTAACAGCAAAAGGAAGATCAACAATAATATCGATCCGTTGCTCGGTGAGGTCTAAAACCTCACAGATAAGGTCACAGACAATGCAGAGGCCTTTAATGCCTTAGTCACCTCTGTCTTCAACACCAGTGATGGGCCCTGGGACCCTTGGAGACTTGTTTTGAATTTAGTGACTGGGAGGACAAAAGACTCCCAGCAGACCCTGAACTTGTTTGAGACTTGCTGCTCTAGCTCGGTGCACATAAATCTGTGGGTCCTGAAGGGATCTATCCCAGGGTACTGGAAGAGCTGGCTGATGTTATTGTGAGACTTCTCTCTGTTATTTTCCAATTGTCTTGGGAGTCTGGAGAGGTGCCAGTCACCTCAAAGGTGGCAAATTTTGTCCCAGTTTTCAAAAAAGGTAAGAAAGGAGGCCCTAGCCAGAAGGGGTTTGTTAGGTGAAGGTCCTCCTTTAAACTAACCTAATTTCCTTTTATGACAAGGTTGTGTGTGAGGCTGACCAAGGGAAGCCAGTAGACTTTAAGAAAATTACTTACTTTAACAAAGTCTTGATACTATCTTTCACAGTATCCTTCCACACAAATTGTCCAGCACACAGCTAGACAAGTCCATCATATGCTGGATGAGCAGTTGGCTGACAGACTGGGCTCAAAGAGTAACAAGGGGTTACATCAGGATGGCAGCCAGTCACCAGCAGGGTTCCCCAGGGCTCAGTTTTAGGGCAAGTGCTCTTTTAATGTTTTTATAAATGATCTGGATGCAGGAATTGAATGTACATTAAGTAAGTTTGCTGATGATACTAAATTAGGAGGAGCTGTGGACTCCCTCTAAGGTCTAGAGTCCTTACAGAGAAATCTGGATGGGCTGGTGAGCTGAGCAGTCACCAACTGTATGAAATTTAACAAAAGCAAATGCTGGATTCTCCACCAGGGAAAGGGGAATCTTGGTTATGAGTACAAATTAGAGGACAAGTGGCTGTAAAGCAGTCCAGCAGAAAGTGATCCAGGGGTCTGGACTGATTGCAAGATGAATGTGCATTAGCAGTATGCCTTGACAGCCAAAAAAGCCAACTGTGCTGAATCTGTGATTGATTCTATGATTTTAATTTTCAGAAATATGAACCTCTTCTGTAACAGCAACAACATAATCTTTATGTAGAAAGGAAAATACTAAAAAGAAGAACTGAAAAGGATTGCAGGACCTTTGTGAAGACCTGTGCAATTCATGTTCAGTGGCTCACTGCAAAAAAGCAATTTAGTGTAATTCATAGGCACGTAAACTACCGAACTGGATTTTTGTAAAGTTCTGAGGCATCTACCTCTTCTTGTTTGCTTCACTGGATGCGTTGTTAACAATCCAGACCCTAGCACTGAGGCAGCGAACCCCCGTTAGCTAGAAATAGGTACTGGCGGGATTTTTAATCAGAAAAAAAGGCTTCTGCAGGGTTTTCACTAGGGCGCGCTCGAATAACGCGGCTTTCGCCATAGGGAAAGGGCTGCGCCAGTGAGCGACTGCGTCCCTGGCTCTGGGCAGCCCGCTCGAGTTGAACCTGCTTTTATCAGGGAGTTGGAGCAGGGGATCTCCAGAGTGCTCGTTCAGCATCAGCGATTCTGTAATTCTGTAACTCGCTCAGCATGAACAATGTGTGTGTTTATTTATTTTCCCCACAGCAGGGTGAATTAACCTGTTCTCTATAGAAATGAAGCTGTAAGCGCAAGAGGCAGGATAAATGCAAGTGCAATGAGGGCTCTGAGCTCATGTGGTTTGTTATATCTGCTTGGGCATTAAAATGCTGAAATTGGTCTTTATAATTTGAAAAGTTAAGAATACAATTGCATCTTATTCTAATCCTAAAAAAAAAGAGAGAGAACACTTGCCAGAAATGTGTGAGAAAATAGCCTGGTTTTCTTTGTTGGGAAATACTACCGAGATGTGTCAAGGTGGTTTCTGGGTGATCATTGTGTGAGCCTTAAACTTTCTGAAAAAGAGTATTATGGAAGTGCACAAATGTCTTTTGGTATCAGATCTGTAAGTATCTCTTTATTTTTGGGGTACCTCTACCTGCAACCCGTAACTAATCATCTCTCTCATCACTTTTGTATCACAGTTCATTAATATAATGCTCATAAACAAGGAACCCACTGAAATAATGGTTTCAGAATTAATTTCTGCCTTCCAACAGAGATTTGCCTTCACCCGAGTTTCATATTTAAGCGTGTAGGATTTGGTTATGTCCCTATTCATATATACAAATCCATCATTTTTAATAAATGTACACAGAGAGATGTATCTCACTCCCACCATATATCTATGTGGATGTATAGGTTACTCACAGCTGCCACAGAGAGCTGAGAGTGGTCCCCAGGCTGTGCAATCCCTGATTGATTCAAGGAACTGCTTTAGTTCTTAACACTTGGTCTTGATGGCTGCTGGCTGTTTCTTGTGCTGGGAGTAGGAAATCTTTACTACGCCATTAGTGTGCCTACTTTTGGAGGGGCTGATCCTTCCTGCTGAGAAGAGACTGAGGGTCAGAGTTCTCGGTGCCTGTAAGATTGTATGCTTCCATCCTCAGAGGGTGGAAATGTGGAGCTAGCCCTTCCTCCTCAGGAAGATGTTAACTCTTTCCCCAGAAGCTTAGAAAAGGTGGAGATCCTGGTAGCCATAACCCCTTTAGAGGGAAAACAGACAACATGTTTAGAAAGGGGATAAAAGGGTGCTGGTATTTACGCAGCCTTTTGGGACTAGGTATTTCACAGCCTCTCCTTACAGCTGTGTTGTTGAGATCGTGGTTATTTGGTTAGTTTTGGGAATGCCAGAGATGGAGTTCCATTCCCCCTCATGCAGTGTGAAGATATTTGCCCCTTTTGGCCCTCTGGGGGAATATGGTGATCCCAATGCATTTTCGTAGAACCAGCTGAGCTATCTGACATGTGAGCAAGCAGCCAGAGAGATGAGACACACATAAATCTGTCACAACCTTTCCTCTAATGTTTGTTAGCTTCCTGTCACATCATTAAAGACTCATTTGACTTGCAAGCTGTAGTGAAAAATTCTTATTAGCTGCTATCTAGAAACACAGAAGGAGTACTGATGGGCTGTGCAGAGGAATACAAAACACCAACACTGTTTTATAGAATCACAGAATCAGCTGGGTTGGAAATGACCTTTAAGATCATCAAGTCCAACAATTGCCCCAGGACTGCCAAGACCACACTCAAACATGTCTCTAAGGGCCTCATCTACGCAGTTTCTGAACGCTTCCAGAGACAGTGACTGCATCTCAGTCTCCAATGTATTTATTCTCACAGAAGATGTTAAGAATTTGGAAGATGACACCCACAGGGGGTCAGCCTCAGATTTTGAAGCATAATTAGATTTATTTTCATTTGCACCCACTCAGTGATAATGAGCCATGAAAATAAGCACATCACAGCTTCTAATATGTAGTTACAGTCCCACAGGAAATATGTGATGAACTAGGTACTTGGGCTGGCATCCTTTGCTGATACAAAACACAGGTCTGTGCTTCCTAAATCTGTACATAGATCTCAAGCCTGCTGTTTTGGCTGACGAATAAAACAGAGGAGCTTTTGTGGGAGGGTGATCTACGTAAGGAGGAGAGTGATGCAGTCTGAATTCTGACTACTCTGGGTTAGGTTTGCACGAGACCTTTGTCTCCCTAAATCCAGAATTTAAATGCCTTGTGCTGTTGCTTCTAGATTCCCCAGTCAGTTCGGTTTATAGAGAGGTACTTGAACATGTTTAATGTCTCCGGAACCATATTAAGGTCCCTGAAGCAGTGTGGTCTATAGTGTGGGCTTGAAGTGTCCTCATCAGAGGAGAGACTTCCCTGCAGATTTATCCCGAGTAGCTGGTCCAACTTGCTGATATTTTCCAGCTTTATTTAGATAGTAAAGTATGCATTGATCCTGAAAGAAAAAAATAAGCAAGTTTAAGTTCATGTCAGATTTTACTCATTGCTCCAGTATGGATGCAGTATGTACTAAATGAAGCTATTTCAACAGGAGGTGAGAAAGTCTGACCTCAGAAATTCTCTAGCCTGATGAACAAGATCACTGACTGAAAGGTGAGAACGTTTGTTTCTGCTCTAAGTCAGGCAGAGAAGGGGGTGGGTTTAAAACTCTTCACACTGACTGTATTTGTGAATGCATTTCACATAGTGTCTCATGAGACAGGGCTTTCTCCTGCTGCTGGGCAATGGTGCTCTTTCGCAGGGCAGGTGTTTTCATGTGGCTGTTGGGAGGCTCTGGAATCATTAGGAGGAAATAAAAAAGAAAGCTTTAACCAGACTCCATCCAAAACCTCCCTTTGCAGGAAGGCAGCATTCTGGCTCTGGAAACTGGTGCTTGCCTGGGAGCCCGCTGTAACCTCCTGTGTTGATCTGACCTCAGGTAGAATCATGGAATAGAATCATAGAATAGTTAGGGTTGGAAAGGACCTTAAGATCATCTAGTTCCAACCAGAGAAATGGTTTAAAAAAATATTACAATTGTCTTGGAAATGTGATTTTTTGGAAATTAGGAAGGAAAGGGGTAGTGTTTTTGTTGCCTGGAATTCTCTGGTTCTCCTATTTGGTACCTTTTGTGTTTATTTCTTCTTCCTGTATTTTTAAAGCGTCTTTTAGTAGACTAATTTATGGAGGCTGCCAGTGAGGGGTGCTAAACAACCATCCTGGAGAGGCTGCAGCTCCTGGAGCTGTGTCCTGCTATGAGCCAGAAATTATGTTTAAGCATAAAAACAAACTCTTGGGCAAAGGAGAGCTGTGAAAGCCTCACTTCATAAAGCCAAAATTAAAGCATCAGAAGGATTTTACTCCCCAGAAGCAGCCAGGATGGAAAGCCCTTGGGCAGTTTGAAGTCCATGAGAATACAGTTGCAGGACAGATTCAGCAGTGTGCGATGTGAAAGGCTGGCAGGCAGGGACCAGGTCTTTGGCATGAGTAACCTGGGGGGTGGAGAGGAGAGCTGCTGTGGTGGGCATGGCATGGTAGTAGTGAAAATCCTGATCTTCCCAAGGTGGGGAGTTTTGTACAGTATATTTTAAAGCTCAGATGTTGGAAAGGAAGACTCCTGCGATTTTTTTCTGCCTTGTCTTAGTTGTCAAATGTGAGCGACTTACTCATTTGGGTTAGACCAGCGTAACAACGTATTTTCTCACTGTGCGCATTTTATTTTCTTTTAATTCTAGACATAACAGCATATCCTTCCTCTTTCATGTCAGCCACTCACTAAATCATCTGGTGAGCGTTCTCAGCCTTAAAGCTGAAAATGTGCATTACCTAGGTCCAAAAGAATGCTGTTTGGTAGTACACTCAGTGGTTTACATCCCCAAAATATCCTTCAAAGTAAAAACTGCACAGCTGATGTCCCTGCCCTGGTGTGTTGACACTGGAGCTGGAAGGCACATTGGCTCCATCAGGCAACATGCGGATACTTGCAGCTTCCTGATGTGATTCTCTGTAGCAGTGTCTCAGGATGGGTTTGGAAGTAGTTCAAAGTAGAGATTAAAGGTGCAGATGTAAGCAGGTAAGACAACAGAAAACTCCCTTTTTAGAAGAAAGAAACCCCTTCTTGGATTTCTGACATGACCTCTTGTAGGGTTGGAGGGTGACTCTTAAGGTTCTCATGAGGATGTGGAATAGGATAGGAGCAGTATTGTTGCAGCAAATGGTAGAGACAAGAGAAGACAAAAAGTCCTTCACAGCTGATAATCGTCAGTGGCGGAAGGGTTATTTTCTCTTTCTGTTGGAGACAAAGGGAGTACTTGAGTCCCAGCTCCTAAATGACAATTTCCTATAAGTCCCTGAAGAGAAAGCCATTTTTTCTCTTTTCTGAACAAAACCCAATGAAATAAAATGTGTAATTTTGTTTCGTTCTGCACAAATTGCTCCTCTGGGCACAGTGAAACATTTTGTTCTCAGCACGAGTGGGTCAGTGTGGTCTCAACACTCATCTGCCATGTGAGGTTCATCCTTCAAGCTTCTGGAGAGGATTTGTTTTTGCCCCGGTACTTATACCTCAGGCATCCTAATGATGCTCTTGGACAGACAGCACCCAAATAACAGCCCTTCCTGCCTCGCTGGGCTAGGCAGCAAGGGACACTGCTCGTACCAAGTGGTCTGACTCTGACAGGGTGGTAAGGAGACTGGCTGAGCCTCAGCCTGGCGTGGGCTGGATAATCATCCTCAGAGCTTCATAGGGCAGGTCTGTCTTTACTCAGGAAGAAATGAGGATTGTCACTAGCTCTTTGCCATTCAGGTAAATGCCCCAAATGCTCAGCTGGTGTAGCAGGGGAGGGACTACTATCTTGGGGCTAATTTTCCGTAATTTGGGGATTTTCCATAATTTTCCTTAATTTGGGGATGAAAACTGAGCCTCTTGGCAAAGAGTAAAAATTATCTGCAGTTCTGTCTCTTTGTCTGCTGGTTCCCATTCAGGGCTGATGCCCAGCACTAGCCTGCTTTTTCTTTCTGTCCTTTTCCACGATTTCATTTGTAGGTCACAGGGGTCTGATCACCTTGCCTTTGTGTCTGCAGCCTGCAAGTGACTCAGTGACAGCCAGGCAGGCATCCTGGATGTGACTCTTCTCTGGGAATGCAGCATGGGGACAAAGCTGGTTAACTGCAAGCTTTTGGTTCATGTAGTGCAAATGTAGCACGTACAACAGGTAATGTTTGTCATCCTTTTGCAAAAGGCTTGAATATGAGAGTTCGTTGATCACTGCTTGGAAGCGTTTGTTCTTTGGGTTATCAGACCACCACTCTTTTGTGCATTAGCACACAGCCTGTCACCTCTGCAGTGCATGACCATGTGCCATCGCACCCAAGGAAGGCAGCAGTGCTTAGGGCACCTTTCTGGGGCCTCCTGGCTGTGATGGAGCTGCCTGTAGCCCCCTGCACTGGGCCCTGAGCTTGAGGGCAGCCACCAAGCTCTCGTGGCTCATAGCAAGGCAGGGGCTCTTGCCCGGGGCAGGAAGAGAGTTCTGCATCCTTCCTCCCAGATAATGTTATTGCAGCATCAAATGTGTGGAAATTAAACACAGGTCTCAATGTCCTTAAAACTGCAATATGACCCCATGCTTTTAGTGCTGTGTAATTCCCACTGAGAAGACTTGTGCTTTTCCAGGCTCCTGTTTGCTTTCTCGCCTTCACACATGCACACACTCATTCTTCATCTCTTGCTTGCAGACTGATTTTTGCTCTTGCTTTCTGAATGTTTCCTTCATGAAATATCTGTGTGTATGATTATTTTCCTTAGGTAGATTGGCTTGCACTTTCTCCAAGTTAAACTTCATGGTTATTCTTTGTCTGTTTACAGGATTTGTAAACTTTTCAGGTCCTGTTTTATTATTTCTCTGTCCTCACTTGTGGTTTTAACACCTCCCAGCTTCATACTGGCTCCAAATGCTATTTTCTATGGAGACTAATAAGAAGACATCAGCTTGACATCAACTCGACATCAACTCGGGTATCTGCCAAGACATGAGCTCCCAACTAGACTGCTCTTCTGCTGCGTGCCCTGAAGAGATGAGGCAGTGACAAATCAATGGGGCACCTCACCTCACAGCCAAGGATGTGAGGTACGCCCTGTGCTCCTGTCAACGAGCATGGCACAACCAGCTCAGCTGTGAGTGGCTGGGTGCTCATTCAGGCTGGGCCTGTCAGTGTGTCCCTGGTGTTAAAGTTGGGTTAGCCCCAGCAGACCCACAGGGACTGTGAGGATCTTCAACCCTTCCTCACTGAGCCTGAAAGCCTGATGAGATGGGGACACAGATCTGCTGTAGTTGGTGTCAGGAACAGCCTTTAGCCTTTCACTGGCACTTAGAGGCCGCATTGTAGCAGAATGTCAGCATATTTATTTAGTGGCATGGCAGCAACCTGGTCAGGAATAATTACCAGGAAGCCCCTGTGTTTAAAATGTAGAAGTGGAAGGAGGTGTATGTTTGGGGAGAGGGGAGATCCACTGGTCCTGACCTCAGGATTTGAACCTCCTTCCATGCTCTTCCTTGGCATCCACATGGTCCCTGGGATCTCTGCCTGTCCACGTTCAGCTCTGAAACTAGTGTGGTATTTCCCTGTGGCCAGAAGTGCTGGAAAGTAACATTTCTGGGCTTAATACAAGCAACTATCGAAGACTTGAATTTTGTCATTTAGGAAGACATGGGAGAGGCATGCTAATTATTGTCTCAAGAATAGGGCTTACTTTTAGGCTTGCACAAAAATTGAGTAGGTGCTAGGAGCCAGGGTTGTGGGCAATTGAAAGTCCATGCTGAGGCTCTTTACTTCAGAGGTAAAGCACATCTTGCTGGATGCATGAAGTATGATAATTCTCAAAATGGCAAATTAGAGCAGGAAAAGCAATCATTTAGTGTTATTCTACACTTTTATTTTCACAAAGGCTGGGTAAATATATTAGCAGCCAAGAGTTCTTTTTTGCGCTTGTTGCTGATGGGCATGCTGGTTGCTTATGGATGTGCTTGTCTGCTTTGTGTCTGTACAGCTTCACAGATCCCACGGTGTTAGAGGGGTGGAGAGCAGATATTTATTTAGCTTCAGGGACCACAAGGGATTGAGGACAGAAGTGGGCTGGGGTTGACTGGGAGCATTCCCAGGAGGGAGAAGAGCTGAGCAGCCAGCATCTGCGTTATGCCTCTGCTCCCCTGGGTGTAAGTGCTGGGGGATTTCTCTGCCAGCATGGTCAGGCAGCCATACTGATGAGTGTCCCAAGGGAGGGATGGGAATGTCCCACCGCATACCACTGGCGCCACCCATTTCCGCTCTCTCTGCCTGGAATTCTTGCTCTGCTCCATGGTTTTCTTCTCTTTTCCTTCCTATTCCCCCATCTCTCACAGCTTTGCTGCAGCATTTCTGTTGCTGGGTGGGGCTGTCTCAAGAGGTTTAAGGAAGGACTCAGTGCTGCTAGTGAAGAGTAGCTTGGCCAAGAGCAGCCACGGCAAAAGAAGATGAAATAACCCACAAGTCTTGGTTGTGTGGGTTGCTTGGTCCAAACTCTGTGAAGGCCCCCAGCCCCAAGATGCTGCAGGAAAGTAGAAATGCTCCTGGGGAGCCACCACAGCACTGTTTTTGTTCTCTGGTTACACAGGTGAGGAGGGATAAAAACTCTGGATGCAGGTGATGTTAGCTCTTGTAGACTGCAGAAGGCAAAGTGCAGTGCAGAGAACACCCCTCCACCAGACTCACAGGCCCACCAAAAATCTGCATCACTAAATAAGCCCGTGATTGTTCTCCATCTGCTGAGGGTCCTGCTGTGTCCTGGTTCTGCATCACCGGCTTTTTCCTTCCTCTCATTCAGCTTTGCCACATGGGCCTGTGGTCCCGTTGTAGCCAGTGTGTCGTCTGTGACAGCTCTTGTCCTTGGGCTGGAGCTTGCTCTTCCTGAGCATCCCCTGGATGCTGGAACTGTGCCTGCAGCTGATCTGCTTCCCTGTGTGTGCCCCAGCTCCTGCCCAGCCTGTAGCAATCCCATGGAGAGTCAAAAGCATGGGGTGGCCTTAGCATCATCAAGGTGGTGCCACAGCCAGGCATGGCAGTGGGGGGACTGATCTGAGGTCTCATCTCTTCCCCTGGGTTGAAAACAGTTTATAAGCATTTGAGAAAAGTAAAAAAGAAGGGGGAGGAGAAGAAATAAATATGACCCTTTTGAAAGAACCCAAGCCTGTCCAGAACTAGGTCACAAAATGTATTTGGTCAAAAAATATGAGATGTACTTTAATAAACGGAAGTCAATATGGTAGAAGATTAACTTCTAAAACCCAAGGTAAAAACTGAGTTACACTGAGTTATTAGGATACAATGGAGATTTAAGTGAGACATTAGAGAGATGCGTTCTGAGTAATGTATTGGATTTGCTGTAATTTTATTAAATCAGAGGCAGACCTGACACTGTGCCTTCCTTCACTTCTTGACTGCATCATATGAGCACCTGATGTTGTCAGTAGAGCGGGAAAGAGTGGGCATCAACTGTGGATTTTTAAATTCATATTATCGCAGTTTGGCCTAATAAAAGACAATAGCTAAAGGAGATAAAAACCAAGCCCCAAAGCCATCTAAACAGAAATGAGACAGGCTTTACATCTGCAGATGATCGTTGGCATTGCTATCCAGCACCACAGAAACCGATTAATGTTTAAATTACAGTACTCTGCTCAGCGAGGGTGGTAGTTTTAGGCTTGCTACAGAGGCCTTTTGTGCTGCACTCCTCTTAAAAGCCATTATTTCAGGGTCTTCTCAATTCACTTACAGTTGTGCTTGAGCCAGTAGCAGAGCTCACAGTGCCACATTGCCTCCCGTGCAATGACAGAGGAACGCGGTGTGAAAACAAAGAAAGACTCTAATCTGCGTCGAGCCGTAATGAAACTAAATTTTGCCTTAACTGCTCTCAGTTCTTCTGCCATTGCTGTCACATGCCAGAGGCTTTTTTTCCTAATTGAAAATGATAGCTCCCTGGGTGCCGGGGAGTCATGTGGCAGCCTTTTATTGCCGGGCGGATTATGTGCCTGCTATATTTCACACACTGCCTGGAGAAATGCGGCAGATTTTATTGATACGAGGGACAGTCCCTCATTGTGGTTTTATTTCAGTCCGTCTCTCTCATGCCTGCATTCTCAGTGCAGCTCATTTCCAATGTTATTAACATCTGCTATGTGGTAGGAAAGCTTCAGTACAAAAATTAGTGGAGAGCTCGGGAATTAAAGTTCCCTTGTGTTCGGATTACAGGAATATGCACGAGTATACTTCCACTGTTTTAATAAAGGAAAATTTGGGAGGAAAAACCAAATAATCCCCTGAATTTGCCTTACTGTGAAGAAGTTGAAAGAAGGCTCACTGCTTTTAACTGTAAAAGAAGTTAAATTTGTCTCACCGTGAAGAAATAAAATCTCTCCTCAAACAGGTTAATTTAGTCAATCAAGCCGAGGAGATTAATGAAAGTGCAAAACCTAATATCGTTTAGAAACTAAGTCAGCTTTAGAAAGCAAGATAAGGCTAATGACAAAATAAATCACTTTATAATCATTAAACGAGAGTGGTTTATGACTAATGAGGTACTGGGTGGGTGTCTCTTTCCAAGATGCCGTCACAGCTGAATCTCAAGCACTGCCTGCCAGTGCTGCAGGGATGGTGGGAGATGCTGCCAGTGTCTAAAGTGGCATTGCTTCAAGAGCCAGCTAACACTGAGGTGATTCTCCATGTTTCTGGGACAACCTCCTGAGCTGCATTCCCCCCTCCCAGGGCAGTAGCAGATCCCTGGGATGGGGGATGCAGAGACCGGAAGGTGCTTCAGGCACTTGACGTCTGTCTCTGCTTCGTATAAATAACCAAACACCCACTGGAGTTCTAACTGGTGATCCTCCCCATCTCAGATCACCTCCCTTAGTTTCTCATGTTCTCTTCCTCTCTGTTAATTTTTATTTGGACAAAGTGAAGCAGCACTTTCAACAAATTGTCTTGATCAAAAATTAGCATTAATTTGATATGTATTTTCAGAGAACTTTGTTGTCCTCTGCTCAGGGTAAGTGGGTGGAGGTGCAATACTGCAATGGTTCTTCATGTTAAGCTATGGGAAATGCTCAAGAATACATTTTTCTCCCTTTGAATCTGAATGAATGCAGCCCTGTTTCATGAAGGCTCTTCTATGAGAACTGGAGAGCTGAAGGAAGGAGGACTTAATTTTCTGCTTCATCTTCCTTTGAAAGTGCCTGTTCCAGAGTCCTCTGTCATTAACAGGAAGTTTGAGCATTGGATCATTTCTTAAATGAATCCTATTGCTGCATCTCCAAACTGATGGGAGATCACCAGAGGGAATCCAGAAGCTGCCAAAAGGGTCATGGCCTTCAGACAAGGGAGTCATTTGCAGCTCAGACCTCGGGGTGGCTTCCTTCAAGTTTCTGGTGTTGCTTTACAGCCGACATCTGAGACTCCTGCAACGCAACCCCCTCTATCATAAGCACAGGTAGCCCTGGACCAGCTTGAGTAGCATCAATCAAAGTGGATCAGAGTGCTGCTGCCCTCTAAGAACTCAGCAAGAATGCCTGGCTCCTTCAGAGGCTGGTACTAAAGAAGGGATGGTGGTATGTATAAGTGTATGTGTGTTTGTATACACGTGTGTGGTTTCTATGTGTGTGAATGTATTTATCACAGTAGCTAAGGCAATATCCATTGTGTTCAGCTTGTGCAGCCCACTGCATTGACAGGTGCAGCTTGCTGCTAGCAGAAGCACTAACTGCTACCTCTCCTCATCTCATCTGCTCGCAACCTCAGGTTAGCAGACACATTGCCAAAGCCTTTTGAAGATCACATGCTGTGTCTCCTAACAACAGTAAGACAAAACTGTTCTTAGTCCTTCATCCTTCATCTCCCACAGTGTGATGAGTCTCTTGCAAAGGATGCCCTAGCTGGATTCTAAGGGTCTCAGTCACAGGAACAGAGCTGGTGGGTGAAGCCAAACTCCCAGCTGCCCCCTGAAGAGAGGGCAGAGCCCCTAGACAGGGCTACAATGGCTGCGCATTGATTTCCCTTCCTAAAAGTCCAGGTTACCCCTGGTGTATTCGTTTGCTTTCAAATGTCCTTCGGTCATAGATTTGTGTGAGTTATTTGGCTATTCTACATCAAATGGTGCGAGGGCCCAAAAATTTGTGCACACACAGCTCGTGCCATTTCTACAGATCTATTGCTCTTTTTCCTGCCTTGCAGAGTTTCATGTGCATTTCTCTGCTTGAGACATATTTAAAGCAGAAAATAAAAATAACACATTAATCCTTTCCTTCCTTTGCCTCCCGGATGAGCAAAATTGTTGGAGTAACCTCAAACCTGTTCTTAATTTATGGAGAAATGCAGAAGCCTAAATCGAGCTGTGAGAAGATTAGGTTCCAAACCTTCAGTGGAAATATTCAGCGAGACCAGCTCTGCGAGTTGCTGAAAACTTCAAGTTGTTGAACCCCCCATGCTGCCACAGGCACCTCATCCCTCCAGGACAAGGCTAAAGAAAGCTATTGCCTTCCCTTGTAGAAAATGCCACATGGTCCGAATGATAGCACAGCTCTCATGCCAGCCCTGGTGCACTGCCCACATGGTGCAGCGTCCCAGTATCCCAGGGCTCAGCACCATGGCAAGGTGCAAGCACGATGTGCTGAGTAGGTTTGAAGGCTTTCATTTCTGCAGTAACTTTCTTTGCAATCAACCAACCAAGTGTCACAAAAGCTGCTGCATGTCCAACGTGGGGCAACCAGCATGAGAGATAACCCCCCAGCACAAGGTGGCCAGTGGTGCTGGTTGGATTTCGTAGTTTAACTGTATCCTGTAACTATTCCTGCAGTGCAAGAGCATTGGAGATCACTGGGCAATGCTGCTGTGTACAGACCTGCTAATCTAACAACAGAAACAGGTCAGGAATGCAGCAAATGTTTTTGTGGTTCTCTGAGGCATCACAGTGTGTTTCAACAGAGGAGAACAAGCTGGGAGCAATAGACATAATAGGATTAAAATGGTGGCTGCTCTGTCATTTTCTACGCTAACCCGGGCGCCTGGGAATTGCTGAAATATGTCTGAAATGCCACTGCAACTACATCTTGTTTAAAAAAGTGATTTGTTAAAAGAAAACCTATGCCAAATAACTGAGTCTGGTCCATTTTGTAATATATAAACACCTACCCTACACTTTAACCATTGCACATTTTGATAGCCTTTAGGATCTGAAAGGCAATTCTCCCCCTACTCTGCATTATCATATAACCTCATCTGAAGATAAACATCCTCCTCACCCCCAAACATTTTGCAATTTGCATTTAGATTGTTCAGTGCCAATGTTCAGGATAAGATACTTCCCAGCTCTGTCAAACAAAACCTGATTGTCATTTAGCAGAGTGGCAGACAATTTATGTTTCCATTAACGCAGGTCCCAGGCAATTATCTGGGGATGGAAGGGGGAAAACCTTAACAAATTGCCCCCTTGTTTGCTAGGCTGATTTTCTAGTGGGTAGCCAGAGGGCAAATCTGACTTACCCATGAGGAAGTGAATTCCTTTTTGCTATTGCTGAGAAGAAAGAAAAGATGGGGGGGACGGGGAAGGGCATCTCCCCTTGGCTATGCAACATCACAGACAAGAGCCAGCCCCGAGAGTATCATGGAGGCAGTGGTGATGTGAAGCAGGGTCCCCAACTTGACTTGGGTATGGCTGTGGGGATGTGTCAGGCTTCAACTGCCAGCTTCCGTCAGCAGCAGAGCCGGGGCCCCAAAGGGTTTCCTTGGGGCTGGCATGGTGTGTGTCAACTCGTCAGGTAGAGATGTGCTGCCTGGCACTGCCTCGTCTCCATAGCGTCCTGGGCCATCTCTGTGCCCTCCTTGAGGACACTGGCCACCAAACACTCCTTGTGGTCTTGCTTGGCCAGGTGGCATGATGGTGCAGGACATGCCTTCCTGGCAATGGGACTGCCATGCACACCCCAAAACTGCCATCCTGGGGCCTGCTGGGGGGTTGCAGGTACCAACATGACTGATATCAATCTTACCAAGCCCTTGTGCAGATGGAAAATGCAAATTTAGCACTTTTTCCTTCTCTGGCAGTAGAGTAAAGACAGTCCTGTCTTCCCTCCTGCCTGAATTGCTTCATTTTTCCTTTGCCCCATCATTTATCTGTGCTTCTCATCACTGTTGTGCTCCTCAAAGAGAGCACATGGGTGACAACAACCTTGCTGACAAAGGCAGCTCCCTCATTGCTCACCCTCATGTTTTAATGGGGTGCAGCACTGCAGGCACCAACCAAGCCTGTGGTTTCCCCAAGCACGGCACTTCCCCTGGGAACACTCCCCCTTAACTAAAAAGCCAGCCCCTGTTTCCAGTGCCCCCTCTGAGAGGGTCAGGAGGTATCACCAGGGCAGCCCTGTGCCTCGGCAGCACTCCTTGCTCATGGGTTTTTACACACACACGCACATATGTACATGCAGGAGGTTGCAAAGCTTGTAATCCTGCATGCAAGACCATTTCTTTTGCCTTTGCAAAAACGCCATGTCACATCTTAGCTGGTGTGAAAGAGCCGTTTGTGTTGGAAATAGCTTTCAAGGACTCTCTTGCCAAGCTGGTAGGATGCTGGCAGTCTTTCCCTGGGGCTGCTGATGTCTCCATGGGGTAGGAGGAAAGAAGAGAGCCATGCAAGGATGGGCTCACCTGCAACTGAGCTGTACTTATAAATGTGTGCTGCTGGGAGGTGTAGGGGTGAGAGGACTCCCCTGTTGCAAGACCCTTGGTGGCCTGGCTCGTGACCGCTCTGCAGCACTGTGGGCAGGAGCTGCTGCTTGGTGGCTGAGAAAAACCAAGTTGTTTTCTGAAGGGAAGGGGGACACCCACACCGCAGTGGTGGGAAATATATCTGTGGCCACTGGGAGAGTTATTTTTGCTACATGAAAGGCTGGGATGGGAGGACAGGGCCTTCTCCAGACTGTATCACCTCTTGGCCTCCCTGCTGGTACAGCTCATTTATTTGGTTTGGCACCAGTGAGCTTAGCTGTGTAGCTGCCAGGTTCACCATGTTATAAGGAGCTGCTGATGTCAGGAAGAGCTTTTGGCCACAGGAAAGCCCTGCGGATGTTGTCTAGGTTGTTCTGCTCTCCATGAGCCTTTGGGAATAACCGTGCTGTGTGACAATTTTATGGTGACTATTTTACTATTGAAACATGACTGGAGTTCCTGTCAGGTGCTGGAGCCAAAGCAAAGTATGATGTGAAGTGGTGTGGTGAGGTGTTGTGGCTGGGTGAGGTGCACAGCATGTGCTGGCAGCGCTGGCTGTAGAGGAGCAAGACCCTGGAGGGGACCTCTCTCCAGACCAGCTTGGAAATGGGTGTCAGGCTCCTCCATGCAGTTTTTGTGCCGCGCTGCTTGTCAGGCCAGGCAGCCAGCAAGGCCAAGAGATGTTGTCTGTCCATGTTCAAATTCTTCTAGTTGCCGTGTTTCAGAATCTTGACTTTGGATCCAGCTGAGGTGAAGAGAGACTCGTGTCGCCTTACTGGAGGGGTGGCTGCCCCTGACAGTGATGCTGTGGTGAGCAAGCTGAGTGTGGCTCCTCCCTGCCCTACATCCTCCCAACTGGTGCAATGAACCACCACATGCGGGGGCCTCTTCCTCAAAAGCACCTCCAGCTGAATCAAGGGAAACGCATCCAGACACAGTGCATGCTTCCCCTCCAGATGCTCTGCACCGTGCTGCTGAAGACAAAGCTCAGGCCACATACACAAATGGGCTTACACCCCTCACCAGGCTTAGGGGGTTGTTTGGATGCCCGGGGTGCAACCTACTCCTTCCCTCTTTCCCAGTTCCTTGGCTGTGTGTAGTCTGGGGGACTCAGAAACCCTGCTAGCACCATGCTCAAGCCCACTCGGGGCAGGAGGAAAAGGGTCTTCCTTTTCCCACAAACCTGCTTAACCCACAAGGTGACCTTAGAGCATGCCCAAACCTGCTAGCAGGATTAGAGGCTGCTGCTTTCCTTTCAAATGCTTCTGCTGATGCATCCGGTTCCAGCCCCTCTGCCACCATAGTCCCTCTTCCCAACCTGTCTCTTCTCTCTTTTTCTGGACCTACACACCTTTCCTCCACAGGCAAATTGCTAACTTCTCAAGATTTTGAGGAATCCCACATCTGCCAAAGGAAAATCCAGAAAGAGATTCTGACTTCTGCTAAGGCATCTCTTATCTTTAACTGGCCTTTATTTATGTGGGATTTACCACTGAAAGCAAAGGAGATGTAGGATCTGCTCAAAAGAAGAAGGGTTTGAAGGTTTGTCCTCCTGGATCTTTTTGCAAACCTCAGAGTCACTTACATTGCTTGTTCACTTTACAGCCTTATAGAGAGAGAAACCTCAGTCAAGTTGCCTTAATGTTTATTTTATTTAAAGAATCAGAAACACAGTCATTGTAGTTCATTTGTACGCGTATCCGCCAACATTTCCTAAATCACGTTAACATTCATGTATAACAAAAACATTTTCTGAGCTGTGCAAAGTTCAAAGGAATTGTTCAATTACTTGAACCCATCTCTAGGAGAGCAAACCTGGCATTTTACAAACTGAGGCCACCAGAAGGAGCCTTTTCTCTTCCCTGCCCTGTTGTAGGAGATGCAGATGCCCCATTCAACCCCCTTTCCCTGGTATGACAAATAAAAATTAGACCACAGTACAAGCTGGACCTCCCTCAGGCCAGGACTTCCTGAATGGCACTGGATCATGTTTCCGTATCACTGAGCTGTAATAAGTTCTGCACTTGTGTGCCTGACATGGAAGTGATTTGTCCAAGAAGATTACTCGGTAACTGTGATGATAAGCAATAAACAGGCCAGAAACATCTGTTATCAAAACAGAACACTGCCACACCCCCAGTATTTCTCCTTGCAGGAGGTATGACTAGAAGGGTTCTCGTCCATTAAAAAAACCCATCATCCTTCCTGCGAAATACATTTTGAAGCACTGATTTTATGACACAACATCTGCTTGTTTTCCTTGATCTTCTCACACTCCAAATTTTGTCCTGTTAGAGTTAAGCACGAAAAGGTGGAAATCTGGAACCGTTTTAGTTCTGGCTAAACACAATAGGCAGCAAGCAAGCCATCATCCTGTTTCATTTCTCTGAGTGTAGTAAATACACCCATGGAGCAGAATATTAAGAGAGTTTTAACCAGTGTAAGTTGTCAGAAAAAATCTCCGCATCTCTGGCAGATGTAACCCAGAAGTTTTCTGGAATCGATGACAGGCATTTCCGCGTTGCTGACTTGCTAACTGTGCAGCTTACCGTTTGAGGTGCAGCGATACCAGTTCTGATCTGGACCGAGTAAGTGGAACTGATATGGCTCTAGTCTCAAGCAAGTCTTTCTGAAAGATGTTTCTTCAGTCTCTTATTGGTTAGAAAAAGGCAATTTCCTTTCAACAGTAACTAAACTTTTAGTGGCTGACTCATTACAATCTGGAATATTATGAACAAATGCAGCAACGTTAAGTATAAAAAGAAACACCCTGAAAATGATGCCTCCCTGTTTGAAGGTGCTATACTTGGCCATGGACTGTGTTTCTGGAATCGGTTTGTTACATGTGACAGCAAGAAGAAACTTATTTTACAGAGAACAAAGTCACAGAGCTGAACTTAAATAGGAACGCTCACTTACATGGGATTTGATATGCACTAGTATTACATGGCTTGAATGAAAACAAAACTTACACCTTCGCGTATGAAATGTTGGTAATGCAGTAATGATGTTCACCCACTGGGCCTCTTCCTTTTAATAAGATCATCTCCAGGTTACAGTGCCTCTGACACACTTTTAAATGACCACCACATGTAGCACACAGCCAGCCACTGGCAAAGGCAAGGTATGGATGCAGCTACAAAAAGCCTTTCATCACATTTCAGTCCCCAAGAGCTGATGTCTTTTAAATGCTCACACAATGTCATTATGGATTTTTTTTCTCATTCTGCTTCATGGGAATCACTGGCTAAACTCATTTCACATTTATTGCACCTTTAAGTCCCTGGTAGATGGAAGCTTATATTGCCTGATATGGTTTGTATTGTAGCTTCACCACGGTAAGAAATGGAACAGTCTCCCAAACTGTACATTTCTACAGTAAGAAATCACATTTTGATAACACTAATTACAGCCATCGCAGATCAGCTCCAGCCTCCATCACGCAACAACACAGGAAAATTCCACGGTCCCTGCGCGTACTAGAACCTGCAGTGTTCTTCTTATTGCCATGAAAAAGTCAATTAAAATGACTCCTCTGGGAATTACTTCCAATTCTGGAGTAATCATCGCTCTCCAGACAGAACGCTGTGCTTCAAATTGGGTCTTCAGCCACTCTACATGCATAGGAGAGAGCGAGCACGTGCATGTTGCACAGGCACTCTCCCCCAGGTATATTTATCAGTGACCAAGCAGCTTTTTGTCTTCTCCTTTATGAAGCATGAACAAGCAGTCTGATTTTGATCTTCAGGTACGTTTCTAATTTCATGTGTTGAATGCAAATCTTTTTGCAGTCTCCCTGTTTAATCAACGCAAATCTTGAACAATTAAAAAAAATAGCACCAGATGTATGAAAAAGAGGAAGTGTCTGATCTAGTAGGAATATATATAAAGTAGAGCAGTTCTTACAGTAAAAAGGTACATCATACAAAAAAGCAATGGGAAGTGATACTGAAGACAAAAATCCATGCTGCATATAATAAGGGCAGAAGACAGGCAAAAGGGATTCTGCTCAAATAACCACAGTTTAATGGTGGAGCTGTACTTCCTCCAGGACCAACCTGGCAGCAGCGCGAGGACAACGGATGGACTGGGACTGAGCACTAACACACTCACTGACAGACTTGCGCAGCATATCTTTGAGGTATATAGAAAGCATGACATTAAAGTTTTGGACTCCTCTTTCTTTCTTGCACAATGATGCACTGATCATTAGCTGGGGTTTTCTCCATCCTCCCCTCCCTCTTTTTCCCTCGGAAAAAATGAAATCCCAGTTTAAGAGCTTCCTAGCATACCTCCTTGAACTCTCAAATCCATCTTGCATAGGCCATTAATAAGAACACTGCAGCTCTGACAAATAAGTTACAGCAATATAACAACTTTCCTCTTATTTTTTTTTAAAGATATCTTCTCTATAATTTACACAAAGGGTTAACAGCTGGAGTTTAGGTTACATACAGTCCAGATGGGCATCCTTTCAGTCTGTGATTCCAGGTGGAAGGCACTACTTCAACATACCCCTGTATGCACTGCACGTGGTCTCAGGAGCACAATGGGGCACTGTGACTCCAGAGCTGTAGACTGAAGGGCGTGGGGGGAGTCTTTGGAAATAAAAATGGCAGTGGTTATCAGTCCAGTTTCTCTTTGCTGTCTCTTCTTGTGCTATGTAGTTTCCCCTGAAAGCTCCTCCAGTTGAGAGAGCAGTGAGCTGTCCTCAGAAGCTCTCGACAAAGCTCCCGGGGAAGAGGCCCGTCCTGCCGTTTCTCTGCAATGTCCCTTTGTACCAGCCATCCTCCCGTTTCTTGTGCACAAACACAATGTCACCTTCCTTCAGTTCGATCTCAGCCTCGCTCTGTGGTGGGTATGGAACCACAACACGGTACCTGTGGAGATAAAAACACAAAGACCTGGTCAGCCAGTGGTCGAGCCTGTACCGGATGGGAGCAGGCAGGAACCAGAACCACCAAATCCTGGGGAAAACCACTATTGGAAACATCAGTAAGTTACGTTTTTTCCACACCAATTGTGTCTGGTGCAGCTACATTTCCTACAAAACTGCACATGACGGGGAGATTTCTGGCCAGCTTGACTGAAGACTTGGCCAAAATGTACTCTGGAACCAGACTGTGAAAGCAGGAAGGTACTGTCAAATGGCTGGACTACTCGCGGCGGTCTCTGCTCCCACCCGTGTGATGAGCCTGTGCCAGGGACTCAGCTGCTTCCTCTTAGCGCTGCATCTACCTCTGCTATGACATGTCTCATTCGGTTCTGCATCTGCTCCAGCTGAAAATCATAGAATCACAGATTCACAGAACGGTTTCTGACCACTACTCTCTGGATTAGACCACCCAACCAATTCCTTATCCACCAAGCAGTCTACCCACCAAATCCCTATCTCTCCAATACAGAGAGAAGGATGGTGTGGTGGACTAGTGTCAAAGACAGACATCCAGGTAGACGAGATCTGTAGCTCTTCCCTTGTTCACTGACGATGAAGAAAGGGGTTTGCAGTGCTTTCACCACCTACCTGTGATACAGCAGAGGTTAGCTAAAGCAGTTCACATTTTACTTCTTATTATGCTTTTTTGAGAATGTACTTTGGGTCCCTCAAACCTGGAAAGGAATCTAAAGTTGAGAGGTATCAAATGACTTTTGAAGCACTCTCCAAACCAATGGGGAGCCCCTGTCTTGAACCATTCACAGAGCTCTCTGGTAACTTAGTTTTCAAGTGTCACTTCATTTCAATGAAGTAATGACAGGTCTCATCCTGATACAGCTATTCTGCACTCAGGCTTATCAGCAGGCATCCTCCTAAGAGCACAGATCGGGCCCTTTTATATCAATGCACTTGAGTGCAGAGCAGGGAATATATTTCCACTGCACTGTTGTTTTTTTTTCCTTCAGCACATGTACTTTTGCAGTCATCTGGCATTTGGTCAACAGCTTTGTAATTGCAAAGCAATGAATACAGTAGAGATAGGTAAAAGATGCCAACTGATTACCTAAAGCCCGTCTCCAGAGGATTAATATTTTCACAACTACTGCAAGGCCACTGATGTCTCAGTCATGTTTATTACAATGTGAGTATTTATTTAAAACAATATCCTGTCCTTAAGGTCTAAATTTCAACATGCCCTGAAGGCTCTGGAATGCTCCCTGAGGCCATACCCAATGAGATGGTAGGAAAGAGACTCTCCAGTGGCAATCACTAATTTTCTTTGCAGATGTTGCTCAAGTAGTGACTGCAGTTCTGAAACTAGGGACTCCAATTTGACACAATAGTGAAAATACCAGCCTTGGCTCTGTGCCTGGATATCTCCATGGCCAAAAATCCCGTTACTTGGAAAAGCATTAAAATCCATTTGGAGTGGGGGTTCTGCTCTTAAAATCTGACTACAGCCTTTTAAACGTGACACAGCAACAGAGTCATGTAGAAAATAGATGTGTTCAAATGCCATCAAAAATCTGCCAGTCTTCTGTGTCCCTCAGTCAATAAATCCAGTTGTCACTTTCTTCCTCTGAGGAAAAGCAAATAACAGAGGTTGAAATGTGTGCTGCTGGCTGTCTGCAGGAAAGTGGTCTATCATGTTATCATCTGTTATCATCTGTGGAACTGCTACACTTACATTATGAAGCTTTGTCAATTACAGCCATTATGTAAATGAATGCACACATTATTTCAAACACTCTGCTGCAGTGTTGATTAATTAAATTATCAGAGTGGAACAATTTTAGCTAAGATGCTGCCAAGTTTCAGATCTCACAACTCTATGCACAATCACAGTGCATCAGAGCTCTGCATCAGGATCTCAAAAGGCTTTGAGAAAGAGGAAGGTTGGACCTCAGCATTAGCTAAGTGGTGCAGAGGTATTCATGGACCCATGTGGCAGATTGGAAAAAAGAGACACAGAAAAAGGTAGTATCTTGGGCAGGTTCATCCTAAAGATACAACCGGGACTGCCACCACCTCATGTCATATCTTAAGCCAGAGCCATCTTTTTTTTAAAAGATGAGTGATGAGCTGCTAGTCCCTAAATGGTTTGCGTAAGGGGGGAGGTGACCACACTCAACAAGAATGTGACCATCATCATAAATGGGCTTCTACACGGCATCTTACAGATTTAGAAAAACAAATCCCAGTCACTGCATTACCAAATAAAGTACTTTTTCCCATTTAAGGAACCCCAAATTAAATTTAATTAAATTTAATTAACTATGATGCCTCACAGAATAGCGACAAAGTGGTTTTGATATGGTAACAAAATCTCAGCTATGAAAGACCTTGCAAATCAGTTACAAAATTCTCTGTGAGAGATTCAAAAGATGCTATGCTTTTTCTCTTGAGAGGCTTTTGAGGCCGGGCCCAGGAGAGGCAGGCTGGTGAGGGCTGCAGCTGACTGCAGCGCCAGGAGACTGCTGTGCCACCCATTCAGACCTCCAGGTGGCATCTCAGCCTAGTTTATCCTCGAACTGAACTGCAAACATATATATTAGCTGTATTTTTTGGCAGAAAAGATCTCTTCTCCGAGACATCCTCCCTCACTCCCAAAAAGGCAGTCCTGTGTACTTCTATTCATATCTCCCCTCTTTGTGTCTCTTTTTGTCCTCTCTTTGAGAGGCTGCTATAAAATAGCAGGTTTTCTTACACTTATCTGTTTTCTGTCATTTTAGATGGATCTCAGAGCCTTCTCAATTTTGTCAATGTCACATTACACTTCCAAATTACCAAATGTTTAAAATGTTAGTTAGCTGGGCAACAGAGGCCACCACCTCTGCCTATGCTTAGCAATGTTTGGTATTTTCTGTTGTAAACCATACTTTTGGGGAGCTGTAATTCTGACAAATGCTATCATTTTGGCCTAACTCTCCACAGCAGTTGGCTGTGTCAGGCAGAGGGTCCCTCATTCAACCCAAATGGTCTCATCACCTCCAGGGATAGCATGAGGGTGTTTGCAGCACCAGCAGGACCCAGGTGAAGGCTTCCACCCCCTGGGGTCCCCAGACTTGGGGGCAAAGACCTGTCCTGTAGCCCCACTGTTCTGTCAAAGACAGTGTTCCTTCAGAAAATCACCTGCTCTCAGCCAAGTTAAAAACATTCAAATGACCCCAAAGCAGAGGCTTGTATGAGCACTGAAGGTAATATCTCTGCTGATTCATGCTCCAAGATGCCCTAGCTCTTCAGAACCTCAGAGGTTGCATTTCTCTTCCTTTCCCAGCAATGGGGTCCTCTCATGTTTTATTCATCAACAGACTTGATGTTGGACTTCTCCACTACTGGCTACTATGGCACCCTTGATTTGGGCACTTAATCCCCAAGGGGACTGTCCCGTGGGACAGGAGACTGCATGATAAGAAGCTGGCACTGGGGCTGAGGATGGGATGGGGACCCTGGCAGCAATTATCTACCTGAGAGCTGGGAATGGGTCCATCATCACTGTCCTTCTGCTGTCAGCAAAGCCCTGAGAATCCTACTCTCCTCTGTCTTCACAGCACTTGTCCTCACAGTCAAAAGAAACACCTCTCTCATCCAGCTCTCCCTTTGTTACTGCTGCTGACATCTGGAAGGTGCAGCTAGAACACCTAACCTCAAATAGATGTTACATGATGGAAGTTCTGATGTTATTTCCTTTAAAAAAGCAAAATGATTTAAAATGTCATGTATGTAGATGTATAAAGAATCTCCTAACTTAACAGAACAGGGCTGTTTCACACCCACGCATCTGAGACGAAGAAACAGGCAACTAAAATTGTCCATGACTTCACTTTTGCTCCTGTGCAATATAAAATTCAATTTATGATTGCATACTATTTTTCCCGTAGGATTCCTGCCTCATTTAGTGCACAAGATGTCCTACTATGAGTGTGAGTCAGGGCTCTGACATGGAAGAAACATGTAGCTGCCAAAGCCACTCCACCTTCTGCAGAGGTTGGAAGATCTCTAGGAGGTAGACACCACTCACTGAGTAGGGCAGGTGTGCGGGAAGTGGCTTCTCTGCCTCCTCCAGCTACAAAGCCTTGTGCCATGCTTTCCAGAGAGTAAGACTTATCTCATGCACCCTAGCTGCATAGGAGTCCAGATTGCTCAGGCAGGCTCTCTGTCAGCATGCACAGACAGGCACTGAACACTACTGATCAAAACAGATCAGTAACTAAGAGCTGGGCTCAGGCCTGGACACTGAGGAAAAAATTCCCACAAAACACTGATTATCTGTTCACTGAGTAAATACATGCAACCAGGACACTGATGGAGAAGAGAAACTTCAGAAAAAGAACATACAATAAGGCAAATTAAGTCTGCAGTGCTAACCTCCGATCTGCTCCCATTTATAGTTCTTGAATTTGGGTGATTATGCAAGCTCCAGTTTGTCAAAGTATCATGCACTAAGGACAGTTTTCAGGAGTACAGTCTTGTGACTCTGACAGGTCCCTTGTGTGTTAGGGATACACAGCTAGTTTTGTGTGGGGACAGAAAATTGGTGACAGTGATGCATCTAGCCCAGTTAAGCTCTTGCTTATCGGTGGAGCTGTTTCTCCATCCTTTTACTGGCAGATTGCAGAGACCTGCAAAGTGTCTCTGCATGCTACAAGCCAGAATTCACTTCACCATATTATGGTGTCTGAATTAGCAGTCTTAGAATAACAAATCTCAGTTGAATCTTTGACACTTCTGCTGGGAATATTGTGGGATTCAATTTCTGAGATGGTTAATACTAGTTTCTCAGTCCTAAGGCAGGTATCCCTAGTCAGAAAAATACTTAACCATGTGTATACATGCCACTGTTCAGTCAGAACTTATTCCTGGGGCCATTTCTCTAGTATCACTTTCCAGGAAACTAAAACCCCTTCATTTGCTTTCCCTTTTGGCAAAGAAGATACACGTGTGCAGCAAAATTGATGTCAATGGGTGTTAAGCACATGCTTGAATGCTTCCTTGAATTGGGAGCTCAATTTCTAATGTGGCAGTGATATGTAGAAAGTGTACATAGAAGTATGGAGGGGTCTATTTTAAAGTTCAAGCTCACTGCTCCCATTTTACTCTGCAGCACGCTCCCTGTGCACAACTTGCTGGAAAGGTTCCATGGAAGCCATAGAAACACGGTACAGATGTGCCAGTCGTGACAGTAAGTCTAGATACGATTGCTTTATCAGAATATAATGTGGCAGAATTAGTGCCAGGTACTATAAAAGAGTCAACAATGCGTGACATGTTTTACTCAGGTTCACATCTGGGAACACTGCCAGGCAGCGAAGGAAACGTGACTCATGCACACACACGTGCACACCCAACTCTCCTGTTTTGTTTAATGTACAGTCATATTTTCTGGAAGGGGGTGGCAAGGAAAGTATTTTGCTTTAGTGCTGCTAGGCAGACAGCACACCGCTGTCCCACATGAACTGACAGTGTCAGAGGGATGTGGGCATGTCTCTGGCTCAGGCTTTGCCTCACCACAGTGCAATCCTATACTGGTCCTGTTTCTCCCACCAGCAGAAACTGGATAGAGCTGTAGGTGGAAAAGAGTGTGTGGGGCACACGCACTGAGAGGGAGTATTCACCTGACAGTCAATCACTGCAACACAATGTGACAAGGACACCACCAGGGAAATTTCTCAGCTCTGCTGCTCAGACTGCTGGATGCTTTATGGCCGAGAGCAGCTGAAGGAAGGTGGTTTTATAAACTGATAGTGGGAAACTACACCCAGAAGGCAGATGAACACTAACTATCCCAGCAAACCAGTTAAATATCAAGGCCAAATGGCAGGAGAGTTAGGAGCAATTTCCTTTCTAACCCAGCCATCCGTGACCAGGTTTTGGAATATCAAGTAGGAGAAGATGAAATAATTGTTTTCTTCACCCTCCCTGTGCACAAAAAATGAATGAGAGTATAAAGATTAGCAGAGGGCAAAGCTCGCTCCACCTACCTGTCTGACTGGCTGCAACTCCCATGAAAGGCTGCACTGCAGGCAGTGGAATAGTCAATTCTCCCCTTAAGTTGCGAGCATCAAGCTGTGAGCAATCAGAGCCTTTTAATGCACCTCTGATATGGTTAGTGGAATGACTGCTCAGGTTTGACCAGTAGCCTGGATGTGGCAAGTGCTGGAGCTGCAAGCCAACCTCTATGTGGGAAGCAGTGGTGCTCTGCTGCCTGCATGAGCCTCATTTTGAATGCCGTAAATATTAAGGAATGTGCTACTTCTTCCAACCTTTCAGTGCTCCATCTCTGTGTGAGCAGATGGGCGTTGGGAGACAGAAAGCCAAGTACAGCTAAGTGCACTGAAATGCTTTGCAGCTTTTTAAAAGTTTCATCCTGCAAGCATCTGAATCTGTTTATCTAACCTTTTTTTTCCCTCTCCTCCCTTTTCTTTCTCAGAGAACTGCTCCTACTGTGCAGATGAAATGCACCAAAATGCAAACAAGCAAAATATGGAGCTGGGTGACGTTGAATGCGAGTTCCTCCATTGCCAGATGTGAAAAGAACAAGTGGTTTGAAAACCGTAATTTCTTTAAAAAAACCATAATTTGGTACTTCTGAGCAATTTGATGATTTAATGAGCACAGATGGATGTGGGATGAATTTCTAGGAGAAGCATCTAATGTATCTGCTCAGATTATTCCAGGACTAAGCTTTATCCTTCGTAGTGCACGAAGGTAATTAATATTTCCCATTATGGGCATGAAAAAACCCATATGATCAGTTAAGAAATGCAGATACACCAACGATATGGAAGTTAATTCATAAATCAGTTAGAAAATCTTGCCTGCTGTGTATAATTAGGGTTACCTCAATTATAGGTTATTTTCAGATTTAAGACTCACGAATTAAAATGCTTAAAATTGGAGTAAGTTCCTTACCACCATATACTGCAATTTGAAATATTTACTTAGTTTTAGCAGTCTAAATCTATTTACTCCTGATTCCAACCTGGCTGAGCAGACACAGCTAGACCGTGTCCCTCTGGTTCTATTCTGCCACTTAAGATTGTCAATTAAATGTTTCACTATCCAGACCATCATGAGGTGGACTGAGAAATGTGTAGGGTATGGACTAGCCATGGCATATTAAATAATGTGTCTGGCTTCTCTACAGTAGAGCTTTGAGAGCAGCACTGCAACAGCCAGCTCTGGAGACATGAGGGGATGTTCTTCCCAGCTGCTTTTCATGACTACATTTAACTAAAGGTGCAGCATTCCACTGATTTAGTTATACTGGTGCCAAATCTGGTTTATATTGATTTAGCTTTTCTTACAGCGTTAATCTAAACTGATGTAGACCAAATTAAGTGCACCTAAACAGGGATTGGTTTTTCACTTCTTTTACTAAATTGCTTTTTCATGGATTTTAAGACAAGAAACTACTGTGATAGTCTCCTCTCACTGCCTTCATTACAATGCTGAAGGACTTGCCTGTATTTACTTCTGCTTCAAGTCTAATAGCTGCACATGAACAACAGCATCTCTTTTAGACAAAATGCCCAGCCTAGAGTAAAAATATTTCCATGTCTGTCCTGTCTGCGGTCTCTTACAGACTGCTACCAAGTAATTTCTAATTCTGCTCTTTACCAGAGCTCCCTTTATCACTCACTGCAAGTACATTGTTTTCAATCTTCCATTGTTCTTTTGCTTCTGGGAGGCCACTCCACTTTCCCTCAGATTTGGCTCTTCTGAAATAAGCTGATACTCTGTGTTCTCCTTACCAGTGGTCTGAATTAGCTCTATACCGAGGAGTCTGCCATTTTCATCACTTACCTCCCACTTCAATTCTCCATTCTGGAACAGCAAAGACTTCATGTTGGACAGTGCAGGTAGAGCACCCAGCTCTTGCAGAGCTACACTACACACATACACAATCTTTTTCTAATGATATTTGACCTAGAGTTACATTTGATGCCAGTGAATTGCTTTGCAATCCACTTAGTATCTGCTATGTCTGTTGTGTACAGTTTATTCAGGAAGACATTCTATGGTACTAAACCAGATAATAACCAGCCTTAGAAAACTTTAAATATGTTACAGTGACATTGTTACCTTCCCAACCAAATTTCAACCTGCATTCAGTAAAACACTGTGTAAGGTATGAATGGGCCTTTAGTATCCCTCATTATGCCCTCCATCCTCTGCTCCATGGCCCCAAATGTATCCGGAGTCAGGTGGCTTACCCAATCCCTTGATTTCAGCCTCTTTCATACGCTCAGATGAAAATAATTTCTTTTCAAACTTCTGGAACTTTACTACTGTGCCAAAAGAATTTGAAATGTCAACTCCAGAGAGTTCCCTACACTTCTTTTTGAAAACTGTTTGATGCTTTCATAAAAAACATGTTCTCAATCACTTTTTGAGTGGAATGCATTTCAATAGCATTTTATCACTGCATTATCTATTCCCTTCCCACTCTTTGAAGTGCAGTCTTGTAGAAAATATTTACCTGAAGCCAATTATGACTCTGCACATGGAGACCTAGCTCTTTTCTGTACCCCTGTTCCTGGTCAGTTATCTCTCTCTCCATCTGCTTTTGTATTTTGATGTTCCTACTCTATTCTTTTTGGGTATCAAGGTGCTGACCAGGATGCTGCAATAAACTCCAGCATCACTGGTACATTTTTCTCTAGAAACAAGCTACATTTTTAGTAACAGGTCACTGAAAATGGCAGTATACTAAACAACGAGAATTTGAAAAAGTCTTTGGTATTGCAGAACAGGCCAGAGAGTGCCTTGATGAGCAAACACATTACCCTTATTGTCCTCAGGCAGAAAGCACCACATGACAGCTCCAAAAGTTTATTTAAACATAGGGATACCACTTAAAAAGTGGCCTTTGCCAACAGCACTTGCACCCTTTGGGCTGAGAAGGCACTGCTGTCCTCTAGATTTAAACCAGGGCTGTATGGTGTCATGAACAGGTGCTGCTCACCACTTTTTAAATCATTCTGCAACAACCCTTAAGCACGTTAAACTTGCAGCCCTTCTCCAAAAGCTCCCTGAGGATGCATGCGATCTTAGGAGATACACAGCTTACCTTTCCCGGGGCAGAGGCTTGGGCTCCGGCCGAATAGCTGCCATGGAAGAGAGGGGTTGCCTGGCAGGAGAAGGGATGGAAAAATTCAAATCCAAGGATCCTGTTTTCCTGTGCAGAGGCTCCAGCCCCATGGCTCCCTGCATTTCACTCTCTATAGGGCATGAGCCGGCTCTGCCATGGCTGGAGAGGGAAGAGAGCTCAGGTCCCACCGCCCCCTGCAGGACTCCTTCGATGGCTGCCTGGGGGTCGTGTGTGGGGGACACAGATGGTGGGGAGCGTGACTTCTTTTTTGTTGATGCTCCTGCTAGAAGTTTCAGTAGCCCACTCTTCTTTTCCTTCTGCAAAGGAACCAAATGAAACATGGGCAGTGAGCAGATGTACCAACTCTGGTTTTCTTTTGGAAAACCAACATGTGTGCAGCAGAAAACCTCTGAAAACTGCCATGACTAGAAATGGATCCAGGCAGAACTTGACCTTTTGGTAATAAAGTTCCTATGCAAATCCCTCCCTATCCAGCAGGTCTTCAACTCATTCAGCACAGTAAGGGCCTAACACACTGCAAAGATTATCTCAATTTTCAAATCCACCTAGGCAGTGATCATGTGTTATTTTAAAGAAATAATGCAGTTACAGTGGGACAGCAAAAGTACACGGGAAGTACAAACTGGCAGTTGAAGTGTTGCTCTCTCAATTATAGAAGAAACCTGTCCCTCAATAGAGAAACTTCCCAAAAGTAGAAATCAGGCCCTATGGCTAAAAACATCCACTGGGAAGCACGTGGGCCTCAGGAGAGATTTCAGATCCCAGCTGTTGTGGTTTAAGCCAAGCCAGTAACTCAGAACCACACAGCCACTCACTCACTCCCCCCCTTCCTTTTGCTGCTCCCGGAGGGATAGAGGGGAGAATCAAAAGAATATAACTCCCATGGGCTGAGATAAGAACAGTCCAGTAACTGAGGTATAACACAAACCACTGCTGCTACAACCAGTAATAATAATGATAAGGGAAACAGCAAGGGAAGAGAATACAACCACTCACTACCCACCAACCTATACCCAGCCCGACCCAAGCAGTGATCCAGCCTTTCTGGGTAACTGCCCCCAGTTTATATAGCAGGCATGATGTGCTGTGGTATGGAATACCTCTTTGGTCAGTTTGGGTCAGGTGTGGTCAGGTGTCCTGTCTCTGCTTCCTCCCGGCTTATCCTCCTCCCTGGCAGAGCATGAGACTCAGAAAGTCCTTGGCCAGACCAAACATTACTGAGCAGTAACTAAAAACATCGGTGTTGTCAGCGCTGCTCCCAGGCTGAAAGTCAAAGACACAGCACTGCACCAGCTACTAAGAAGGAGAAAAATGACTGCTACTGCTGAACCCATGACACCAGCCCAGTGCAAGAGAAGCACCCATCGTTACTGCCTTATTTACTATGTGATGCAGATTTACTGTAGGGAGAATGGAGGCACAAGACAGTGGTTTAATAGTTCATTCCATGTGCTCCCCTTCACATCCTGCATCACACAGCTGTACTTATTTGTGTCTCCATCCTAGAAGTCACTTCTCCTCGTGTTAAGGGCAAGGTATCACTTTGACGATTGAAGATAGACTAAGAATTCACAATTGACAATCACAGTGACAGTACATGGGAGGTTTCAGAGTTCTAAACGGGTTTCTGACACTGAAGAATGAAAACAAGGTAACATCACTCAGCTAATGTGAAAAAAAAAGATATAATTCAGTCTGCATCACTAGCACACATCTGACCTTGTAGGTTTTACAGCAGTGTGAGAAATCCTGCATGCACATTTGCCTCAAGCACACACAAATACCAAATACTGTGTCCTTCAAGCTAGCAAGTTTTTGGGCAGAGGGATTGCGTGCAGAAACTGGCCATCCTCCAGTACATGCTGCACAGAGCTAGGCTGGAGTTGCAACCAGCAATGCTGAACAGTAAATTTTCCGTTATTTTTCTTTGTTTTCTTTAATGACACAAGAAGTTTTGCAGAAGGCATGTTTGATGTCTTCCTCTTCTGTCAGAAGTGCAAGCCATTACTCAAGACTATCTTCAGAGACTCAGGGTTGTGAAGTTTAGCTGTGTTTGATAATTTGCTCTATAATAGGATCCCACGGGATAGGAATGAATGCAGCAATCGCAATACTTAAGGAACAGAAACTATCTCTCTATCTTCAAGCAGGAACACTCTTTGGAAATACAAGGCAATAATACATTTATTCGCTGCAGACAAAATGTCCCATATATGTTTTAAAATGATGGCTCTTTCACGTGCTGACTGCTGAAGTAATTTCTCAAAGCAGCTTTAAAGAATAGGAGGGCTACAATAAAATATATATAAGCTTTTAGAAGAGGCTTTGGGTTCACTATGGTAAATGTACTTGGGGTATCTGATATCTCTGCTCCCAAAGTTCTTGCTTGCACTTGTTATCTGTCATAGACAGGTAAGGAAACAGAAATACCTTAGGTGTTAAGATACAGAAGAGCTAAGATGAAGCATAGCTGTTATCACAGAGACAACGTCCGCTGATTTTTTGAGAACAGTGAGAATTACACTTTCAGATCCCAGTCTCCTGCATACCACCAGTTCCAGCTATATGCTTTGTTTAAAAGGGTGTTTGTCACGTACAGGATGAAAGGATTCATCCTGCCAAGATGTTCATCCAGGCAGAATCCATGGAAGCTAAGGGAAGCTGGCCATATGGCACCATCAGGTCAAAAATACTAGCTAAATTCCCTTGGAAACAATAGGGAAGCAGACCAAATGCCCTTGATAAACATGTTCTTTCTCAGATGGGAAGGGACTATTGTGGGAATTGTGGTAGGTGTGCATGCTGGAATTTACCTGAAGCACCAGAAAAATACTTAAGCATTTCTCTCACTCTCTAATTAAGAAATATCTCTGCTGACATCATTATATCAAATTTTAAAGCTCTTCACAAAATTGCTAAAGTCTCTTTTCCCTGTGGTGCAATGAAACAATAGCTCTAATGATCCCAGCATACAGTGTCAATATACATTTTAAGGTGTCTAAAGGTCAGTGACAGAATACAATAGCCATTGTAGGGCTCTGGAGAAACGGCTATTGTGCAGCATCGAGCACTTTGAGCCTCTTTAATTGGCAGCTTTGCACATGCAAAGTAACTATGTGAACTAAAGCCCCGTATAATGAACAATTAATATTCCACTGTGGCAGCAGCTTTCCTAATTTTTGCTTCTAATTTAAATACCTTGGCAAATTTTCATTAGAAAAACCTTGTGTGACTTAGACCATTTAAGGCACAGAAGCAAAATCTTTGGAAAGAAGGAGATGCATATATGCACACCCATCTGCACATTGAAAAGCAGATGAGCCTGACAGTCATACAATTTTGTTTACAAGAATGGCTTCCACTCTACATGGTTAACCTTGGCATAAATTTCTACTTTCAAGCTACCATCCCTCAGATCAGGAGGCTATAATGAACTTGATGCGCCCTTTATTCTACTTCAATAAAAGGAGAAATAAAGAATGGATTTGTAGCCTCCCTGAGTCCACTGAGCATTTTACTGAAGTTGTGAGACTAAGATCTGTGTCCTCTATAGAGGGAAGGTGAATCACTTCCATTGATAAGTCTAATTGCTAGTCAAAACCTGAGGAGTCCCATCCTTCCCATTGTAGCATAGAGCAAGATATTTAGAGGTGGCTGACACTAACTACTCAGGGTGCTTGAAGATTAGACATTACATCCAGCTCTTTCTCCCTTTGAGTCTGGCAAATGCTCTCCATTTGCCAGATCCTCTGCTGATGCTGCTCAGAGTAGTACTTCAAGCAAAACAAGGACTGCCAGGAGCTGATAATTTACTGTGATGTCTCTCAGGAGAAACAGATTGGGTTTGAACCTCCTGTGATGAGCAGTTCAATCTAAATCCCTTTGTGCCTCCTCCCCCCATCTGTAAAATGGGACTAAAAGTTAAAACTCCTTCTTGTGCAGCTGGAATTTATTAATGACTCCAGTGTCACAAAGCTATACATTTCTTTGGGAGCAACCATTCTTCTCCATGGCTTTAATATTGAAAAAAAAAAAAAAAAAAGAAAGAAAAGATTTGGAATGGGATGTTAGTACGCAGTCCCAGTAGTGATTTATTGCAAATGTCCAAGTATTATGAATTCATTTAATATTTAGTGTAATAGCAGCCATCCTTCACAAGAAATTAATATTTATATGGCTGTCCAAGACAGTCCTTTCTTCAGCAGTTTCACTGTAAATCAATGAAGCATTAATGTGCATAAATGCTGCAAAGAAATCTACACCAATTGGTTACAGACTCGGTGGGTTTTGAAAAGAGGTTAAGTTTACAGAAGACATACCTGATAACTTTCAAGAATTGAGGTTTTGAGTGGAAAAAAAATGATAGTTTACTTTTTTCATTCACAGACAGCTGTTTTATTGTTTTCTAGGAAATCTGTAGTCTACTGAAACATCTGTGTAGCTATTGAGTTTTCTTTGTTTAGTAGCCTCATTTCCAACTGACTGCAAAATGTATTTGACATCCCTGCCTCCTGAACCTGCCAAGGTCAGACATTTGCATCTGTGGTGATGGATGCATTCACAGTATGGACAGCACTTCTCCCATCTCCTGGTTACTGCCCACATGTTTAACTGAATTTAAATCATCACCTTTGTGTTGCTGAGGTTTTATTCTAGGATGTTTCAAGTCAAAACTTCCAACCCATTAATTTCAAAGGATCAATACCTTGCCAACAAAAAAAACCCCCGAAAAACAAAAAGGCAAAAGAGTGAAATAATCTCTTTCAAATCAATTCCACACTGTTTCTACTGAATTTGGAAAAAAAAAAAAAAAGGCTTGGAACACAGACAGAATAGGCGGGTCAGAATTTCTTACTTCTCTAGTAAAGCCTATGCTCGAGACTATTCCTATGGTGTGTTTTGTGCTACAGTGTAACACAAAAGAATCTCAGTGGAAATCAGCCTCTGGCAGCGCAAGGATGGGCTGGGCATCATTTCAGTGACCCTGGAACATACACCTGGGCAAGCCAGCACTTGGACAGGTGCAAGTTCCCCTCTTTACATCATGATGGGAACATCTGGAAAAGTGAATATAGTCTGAGCTTAAAAACTCATGAAGGACTAGATCAAAATTGAAGTCTCAGATATGTAAATGTTGAAATATTTTGCTTCACAGTAATTGGGGATGATTTTTCTCCTCATTAATAACCCCACTTGAAGATAATAACTACCTCTTCTTTCAGCTTCAGAGATGAGATGAGCTCAGAGATGAGATGAGCTCAGAGATGAGATGAGCACAGAGATGAGATGCAGCTACTTCGCTGATGACTGAGTGATAACAGAGTCCCCTCTCTGCAAAGTAATAATCAGGCCATAATCCAAATTCCAATTATAGGTACCGGTTATATTAATACATATCTTATTCCTTTTTTCTAGTTTGGGGTTTTTTTTTCCTGTTTTTTTTTTTTTTGTTTGTTTGTTTGGTTGGTTTTGTTTGTTTGGTTTTTTTTTGTTTTGATTTTTTTTTTTTTTTTTTTTTAACCTAACCCTGATGAACAGAAACCTCTGTTTTAATTTTATTCATCTGCAATTCCTAATACTTACTTTCCAACCTATCCAGGCTCATTAAACAGATGAGGAAACCTTACAACAGCTGATAGAAAAACTGTCTCTATCCATCGAAATGAGGCAATTTCTCATGCAAAACCAGTTACATGCTGCACTGAGCCCTACAGAACAAATGGAGAACTCATCTGTCAGTCAGCACCCCCAAATCACCACTTTTACTGCTTGTTTAACTTGTTCAGTACTGGTTTCAATGCATTTAAGTTAGTGTCTGGAGAACAGTGCACTTTTATTCTGATTCCAACTTGGCTCCTGGTGATTGATACTTGCATTGAAGGAGCAGGCGGTATTCTGGATCACATCTTTTAGGAAAAAATCTATCTGGGTTTTAAAAATTTGTAACATTACTTGACTTGAGATTTTGGTAATTACTTATAAAGCACAAAAAACAAAACCAGCATCATCTCAAAGCAAAGCTTTAGGTCTGGGATGTCTTTGGATATGTGTTTATCATTTGCAGTTTGACACTTTTTCTCATGAGGCATAGATAACATACTAAACAAGACAACAGTAATTACTTCCTGCACAATTACTTCTGATTTTAGGGAAAAATTAATTTTGATTCACATATTGCATGGAAATACTTTCCAAAGATTTAGTTTTTAATGGAGACAACTGCTTCTAGCCAGAAGTCTATTATTATAATCTCAGTATAAAATTTACATGACAAGGAAAGAAAGGATTTTAGGGTCATAATATTATTAGCTTTTAAATCCCAGTGACAGTAACATGCATGTGTACGTGCACAAATATATTAGACTTATGGTCATTAATTTGAAGATAACTAGCATTTAAGCCATGAGAAAATAAGCAAAATGTCTTGCAGCTAGACCTGATTGGAAATTTTAGATGTTTTGAAAACAAAACTGAGAAGAAATAGTGTTCAGGTCCCAGTACAGCAAAGCACATAGGCACTTCATTATGTGCTTTTGTTGAACTGGAGCGGAAGCAAGGCTCTAGAGACTACTAAAAGCGATAAAGAGGGAATCTAAAAATATATTTGAATATTCAATTTAGAAGGAATAGCAAATCTTTCAAATACTGGAACAAAGTTAAAGGCTAGCTCAAAGTGGGGAAAAGAACTGAAGAAGAAGTAGAATTTCAGCTATCATTTAGCTTTCTGGAGGCTGCTGAATTTGTAACAGGCAAAAGGTAAAAGGAACACTTAACACGATTAACAGTGAATGAGAGACCGATTATCTGCTACACTGATACTGTCTTTTTTCTGTGTCTGATGGAGGGAGAAGCTGATGGATGGATAGTTTTGTATTTCATTGCTTTTCCTAGTGTGGTACGCAGGGAATGGGTGATGGTTATGTAAAGGATGGAAAGTTGTTAAGATATGCAAATTACTCTATGCCCCAATAACAGTTTTCAGTGATATTTTTTAGTGGGAAGAGCTGAAACAGTGCACCAGGGAACTGAAAACTACTGCTGTGATGAAGTAATTCAAAATTGTGTACTGATGAAGTGAAATGCAAGGACAACATCAAAGAATGTGATGAAACCACAGTTCTTATGAAGCCTGTGGCAACATTTCCAGTACTTGGAAGCAACCACTGTCTCCAGAACTAAACTTAGATGGAGGTGCTTTAGTCCTGATTTTAGCCTGTCTCTTTCTTTGAAGTATGAGCAACCTCTTTGAGGACACAAAAGAAGGGAGTAGGCATTATATCCTTGCTCATATTTGACATTCAGCTCCCTTCTTCACTCAGCAATCCACTGGATATTTAATTATCCTACAACAAGTAAGGGAACTTCAGCACAAAGCATTGAGATTTCCCCTTCTCTGCTCCAATTTTCTGACCCCTACACAGCCCATACAGAGAGGTGTAAAGCATGAAGACATCCCCTGGGGAATGAGGACCCCCTCTCATTTCAGGAGAAAACTCAATAAAGGAGTTTCATGCAAGTGCTTCAAGTGTGGGATGCACAAGCTTGAACAAGAGTTCCTGCTCAGCTGTAAAAGAAATCCCCACCCTTTATTTCTGGAAGGAAACCCTGTCACCCTGCAGAGCTGGGCACATGCCATGAATCCCAAGCAGAAGCAGGTAACCAACTCAGGGAGAAAAAACGAGATCCAAGCCACCCTTCCCTTACTAGTATCTTCTGCTGGCTTAGTGCCATGGTTTCATCTGGGATAGAGTTAATTTTCTTCCTAGTAGCTGGTACAGTTCTGTGTTTAGGATATATGATGAGAATAATGTTGATAATGCACTGATTTTTTTTGTTGTTACTAAATAATGTTTATACTAAGTCAAGGACTCATCAGCTTCTCATACTGCCCTGCCAGCAAGCAGACTGGGTCACAAGAAGTTGGGAGGAGACGCAACCAGGACAGCTGACCCCAACTGGTTGAAGGGATGAATATTCCATATGGCATTATGCTCAGTATGTAGATCCTATGGGCAAAGTTAGCTAGGGCCACTGCTTGGGAACTGGCTGGGCATGTTTGGTTGGCAGGTGGTTAGCAATTGCATTGTTCATCACTTGTTTTGTATATTCTAATTCTATTACTATTATTAATATTTTTTCCCCTTCCTTTTCAAGCCTATTGAACTGTTTTTATCTCAACCCATGAATTCTCCATATTTTTTTTTTCCGATTCTCTCCCGCATCACACTGGGCAGGGGGAAGTGAACAAATGGCTGTGTGGTGTTTGGCTGCTGGCTGGGTTTAACCATGACACTCAGACATCAGTTCTGCTTGTCAGATTTTGTGAATCCCACTTTCTAGGCACTTAATTCTACCCTCGCATTAAATAGCAATTATGAACTCCAGTAGAAAGCAAGAACCTTAAAGGTAAAAAAATCTCCATACTCAGCAAAAGTTAATGCTCATTGTGAAATTGGCCAAAAAATGGATGCAGAAAGTATTCCAGGAATACAAATCCAAAGTATTCCCATGCTACTATTGACTCTAAACTGACTATTTTCAAACAGAGAAGGAGTCACTCCTAAAATCTTACACTCCACAATGTCAAAAAGGCAAAAAAGAAGACTGGGAATTCTTAGGAAAAGTCTAGAGAAACATCTGTAGAAAACACTGCTGTGGGAAGCTCTACCTTCCTGAATGCTGTGTACTCTTCTGGTCACTGCAGCTGGAATATGATACTGCGTAACTACGCACAGCACAGAGAAGGGCAGAGAGGACCCTGAAAGGTATGGAACAACTCCTATACATTGGAGGTGCCTATTTGGAAAGCAGACAACAGACAGGGAATATGATAGAGGTCTACAAACTCCCTACCTGCACAGAGAAAGTATTTTGGGAACAGACAAATTATTTCCCACAGTATAGGAATTAGGAGGAAACTAATGAGATTATCAGGCAAATGGTCAAAACTGAAAAACAGAAAGCACTTTTTCACACAGCATATAATTAAATGGAGACTTACTGCACACAGTATCATGGAAGCCAAAAGTATGAACAGGTTCAAAGTGGATTAGACAAATTAATGGAGAACAGATCTAACAAGGGCTATTAAAATAATGGTATGGATCCAACATCTGCTTCAGAAAGTCCCAACAGGTAAATGAAACAGCAGTTATAGCATACATAGGATGACTACACCTTGCTACAAAGAGATCATAAAACCAGTGAGAATTATTGCTATGATAAAATTAGCTATTTGGGCAAGAGCATAGGAAATAGGACAAAGACAGGAATAAGCCCTCCCCTGTGCCCTCCCAGCTTTGGGAAATCAGCTGTTCAAAGATTTCCTCAGCTGCAGGGGTCTGAGAGAGGGCAAAAGGCAGCCGGCAGGATGCAGCGTCAGCCAAGGAAGAGACACAAAAGGTTGGGAACTTCAGCCCCAGAGCACTTCCACAGCTCTGCAACTGCCGTTTGGATTCCTCAGCTCCATCTCTGTTGTGCAAAACATCATAGACCAAAGGCTGCAGTGCTTATCCTGCACCAAGGAATCACAAAAGCACTGGTGATAGAGCTGACAGGGATCTATTACTTCCCAGAGCCCCACCTACTTCCTGACCTGGCACTGCACTGCTTTTGTCTGTACCAAGGACTTGCTTGGAGCTACCGTGGAGGTCTCCTACATAAGATTACACTGTGTCTGAAAGATGTAGCCTAAACTAAAGCCCAGCAAATGTTAAACCTTTGTTTTAATATAAATCAAGTATGTCTAGATGATTTAGGCAACTCTGGTAAACTAACGGTACTTTCCAGAGAATATGAGCAAAACACCTGGATGCAGTATGAGCACCCTTCTGAAACTTTAGGTTCATTTATTCAAACTAGAGTAGAATCTGTCACATCTTCACTGACAGCAGAGGATTCTGAAATGAGAAAAAGATGTATAAATACATAGACAAACTGCTTAGAAATAGTCTTTCTAAATAAGATTTAAACTGACTGGTTAGTCAGCTCCTTGTCTTTCATAAGGACGAGAAAAAGATTTATTGGTCCTGGGGAGCACTGGGAGCAACACTCACATTTTGCAGAAAGCCAAGGCAAATTCACTTATTGAACACGTGAATGCAAGAGAATCAATGACAGACATCAGGCTGTGCTTTGACATACTCTAATTTTACATGTCGTTAGCTCTGGCTCTCCTCATTCATAAAGGATGGACTTTATTTCAGAAGCAAACAGTTAAATTGCTTGGTCTTGTTTGGTAATCTTAATAAATGACAGGCAAGTGAGACTTGTATTTTTATGGAAAACAGAAACATGTAGATATAAGGCTTGGATTAGTGGAGGTCATCTTGTCCCTTGTTGCTGATCTATCTATTCCCTCTTGGTTGATCTTGTTCCAGCAGCTATGCCACCTCAGGCTGTAATTTCAGCACTTCCAAAAAACTAAATGGTATTTGGCTGGCCTGCACTCAGAGAGAAGATTGCTTGTGGAAAATTCAGGCATCACAGGAGGTATATTCTTCTCTCAAAATCAGTTCCCCATGGAAGAGAAAAAGGGATGTTTGTGGACAGTGAAAAATTGCCAGGATTTGTGTTTACTAGACACTGGAATACATTACAGTGAAATAATTCCTACAAACAATTCATCAGCTTGTAAAAAATGCATTTAGCTAGAGACAAAGGAGTCAGCTGAGACTGACAGAACGTGTCACATCCACATGGACTGGGGCCAAGAGGTGACAAAAGCAGAAACTCCTCTTGCTCAGGGAGCATATATCTGAAAATCAGCCGGGCTTCGTCCTGCTGCTGGGGCAGTCCAGGCTGGGCGAGGGGTGGGAATGAGGGGCTCTGATGGCTCTTAGGTGGTCTGATATTTTAGAAGCAAGTCCTTGACACCTTCAAAGCCACAAGCATGAGAATTTTGCTCTCTGAAGGCAGCCCTCCAGTTTTGGCAGCTCCTGAGCATCAAATCAGAGCATCCAGAATAGGATTATTAATGTATTTCATGAATTAAAAAAACCCAGGTCTTGCTTCTGTCACTCCCTGCCCTTATGACAGAGCGTCTCAAATGAGGCAAGTGACAATTTATTAGCATCAAAAAGAGAAATGCCAATGTGCTTTAGCTGATGGCTTTTCTGGGAGTAAGGGGAAGCTCAACCTCTCAGCATCCATGGGAGTGAAGGGAGCCCCAGGTGCTCTGTATCCACGGGCATTGCAGGCCTTGCTGCACCCAGCAGCACCAAACAGCAACAGAGCTGTTGACTGGTGCACTCTGAATTGGGGTGTGATCAATTATTACATCTCTGCAGGCAAAGCAGCAGAGGTTTCTGCAATCTCCTGTCAGCTGTGCTAAAGGCATTTTCAGTCCTACATTTCCAAGCAATGCCCTACGAATTACTCTGGGATACACAGAAGTGGCTGAAGACTTTTTCCTTTATAGGAACCAAATGATCATGTCTATTCTCTAAGAAATGAAGAAAGAATCTCAGAGTTGTTTTAAAGGATTGTAAAGTAAGTGGCTGCCAGTGTCAGAGGAACGTGAACAACAATTTATTTGATAAAGTGACCAAGGTACTGTTGCTTTGAAAATGTCACAATACTTGGATTGCAATAACTAGTAAGCTTTGTAATAGCAAAAGGTTCTTTTCAGCAGAAATTGGATTTCATCTTTTTTCCTTGTTTAGTCTTTTTGTTACTTAAAAAATAAAAATGGAGCTATCAAAGGCCATTTGCTAAAAATCCTCCCAAAACCTTTATACTAAAAGGCCAGGTCTTTAGGAAGTCTGAAATGCCCCCTTCTTAGATTAAAAAGCTGACAAGAAGGATCATACATGAAAAAAAGAGCTACCCAAAGGGAACAACTAGGGTATAAGTAGGGAAGGGGAGTCAGTAACGTTATGGCTTTTTTTCCTTGTGCACTAAGCCTGGTTTTACATTGCAATCCTATCCCTCCATTCTACCTTCCCTTCCTTTGTCTGCTTTATCCACTTATTTTTCACCTGCAGGTATGACTATAGAATGAAATGCAATTGAGTTGCACTGATTTAACTAATTACTACCTGTCAAGCCTGCCACCTAAGCCAGTGTTCCTCATTTCCTAAACCCTACCCCACCTGTGAGACAAAACATGTTAGGTCAAATGTCAGGATTATGCTGATTTGTCCAAGGACAAATATCCAAGAACAAGCTTTATATCAAAAATGTCCAAGCTGTCCAAGGACATGCTTTATATCAAAACTGGTAGTAGGATAATTTTAGTGGTGCAGACTGAGCAGCATCTCACATGGGTTACACACATAGTCATATCTGTAATCTCAAGACCTCTCTGGACATGGATTTATTCCTTGTCTGGAGCATGCTATGCTGTGACATCTGGCTGGTGTTTGCAAATGCAACTCTTGTGGAAATAGTTAGCAGTGACAGCACATGTACAGTGTATTCCTCTTTACTCTGCCAGCCAGTTGACTGATGCAGGAGAGACCAGTACGACCTGAAATAAAAGGTGGATCCTGCCATGTAACAGCAAGAAATGGTCAAATTTAACACACAGGCTCAAAATGCCCATGTGAATATGTTGGTCACGTACACCTCACATCTGAAAATGACAGAAATTTTATAAAGTTAAAAACACTATTGCATCGGAACAGAAATTACAGCTTTGTCATAATAGCCCATCTCCAAGCCTGCCTACCATATATGAAGACGAAAAACCCTTTACACAAGTCAGGTAACAGTGCAAGAAGATTTCCCCTTGCAGCGGTTGATTGACTGGTGGTCTGTACAGACTGACAGCCTTTCTTATTTTCTTTTAGCAAAACAGTGTAGGTAAACATTAATTTAGAATTCTCTCATCTTCAGTTTGATCATGGCTGATTGGAATGTCTCTGCCTATAAAGATAACAGAATTAGTAGCCTATTAGTTAAGCAGTCATGACTTCTATTCAAGCTCCTGTACTGTGATTACTTTGTGGTATCTGACAATCTTCCCACAACAGAGCAGGCAATATGATGAATATCTTGCAGAAATGTGTTCCTTCAACTTCTTCCTGCTAGAACAGCAGTGTGTGTTTGAGGGGTCCCTTCCAGTCTTGCACTTTCCCTCTTTTTCTATCAGCAGCAGACATGCAAGAACTCAAACTGCAGATAACCAGATGCAACCAGCTGCTTTACAGTATTTTCCAGTTAATGACTTTCTGCCAAACCAAGAGGACATTTCAGGTAGGTGCCAACACGGCTTGTCTCAGTGCCAGTGCTAGTCAATCTTTTCATTAATTACTTGGTAGGTGAGCTAGAGAGGGCACTTTTAAAATCAGCAGGGGGGCACTGAGCTGATGAAGTCTACAAGTAGGTGAAAGTTGCACTGATTTTAGCTGGGATAAAGTTAAATAGCTTTGTAGAAGCTTGTATGGTGCTCTGTTTTGAACTTGTGAGCATACAATGGTAAAAACACGTACCATTTTAGTTATTGCTGAGCAGAGCTTGAACAGCATCAAGGCCTTTGTTGTTTCGCATGCTGCCCCTTCAATGAGTAGTCTGGGGGTGCACAAGAAGTTCAGAAGTGACACATTCAGGACAACTGACCCTAGCTGACCAGAGGGATATCCCAGACCACATGACATCATGCTCAGCAATAAAACATGGGGAAAGAAGGAGAAAGGGGGGACATTCAGTGCGATGGCATTTGTCTTCTCAACTGTAACATGTGGTGGAGCTCAGTTGTCCTGGAAATGGCTGAACACCTGCCTGTTGAGGGGAAATGTTGAATGAAATGCTTTACTTATGAAAAGGTCTTTATTTCAATCCATGAGTTTTCTCATTTTACCCTTCTGATTCTCTCCCCCTTCCAACTGTGGCAGGGAGAGGGTGAATGGCTGTGTGAGGCTAAGATGCCTGCCAGGGTTAACCTACAATAAAATGATAAACAGGTTAAGAATTCAGAATAATTTTCATAAAATGGTGAAATGATCCCAAATCACCACGGTGAAATCTGCAAAGACAAGCATGACATGCTACAGTTAGAAAGGAGAAATCAAATGCAGAGATGCAAAACGAGGAGTAACTGCCCAGCCAGCAGCTCTGCAGAAAGGGATGCAGGAATTACAATGGACCACAAACTGGTTGTGAGTCAAGATGCTGCTGTGAAAAAGCTGAAATTTATCTGGAAACATATTAACAAACATTTAATATATAAACCATGGAAAGCGCTTATTCCTTTGTAATTGGCACTAACAAGGCCACAAGCAAAACTTCAGCCTGGGCCACTGTTCTTTAAGACACCAGCAAGTTGACGGCTGCCTGGAGGAGAGCTGAAAGTGTAATCAGAGGCCTAGATAGTATTAAGTTTTAAGAAAGGCTAAGAACTGGGCTTTAAAAAGTTGGAAAATCAGTTCTCTCTTTCAAGTCATGATCAAAGCCTAACTTATGCATTTCCCTTGCCACAGCAGGCACCATCGTGTTCATAGGATCTGGCTGCCTAAACCTCCCCCCTTTTTTGTCTCAAAAATTAAATTACGAAGGGAATAGACATCTCTGAAGTCATCCAAAAAATGAGCTAGTTCCATTTTAAAATATTTTGATTCTGAGCTGACCAGAACTGGGACTAAAACTACAGTACAGGAAATCTACTTTACTGCAAAATAAGTTGGCCATGGGCTCACATTAAATGATGTCTTCTCTCCCTGTGGCATCTGGTGACGAAGCCCAGTGCCAGTCTGCTGTTAGCATGCTGAATGCAGTGAGCTGTGAGTGAAGATTTAGCTTCTGCAGTCTTAACTTGCAGAAACATATCAGTGACTGGGAACCAAACAAACTCTATGCAAAAAAGCAAAACAACAGGTTGAGTTCTGCCTTTATAATGAACTGTTTTCTAAAAGGCTGACTGCTTGACACCCTTTATTAATTCATTACAGGCTGCCTGCAGATGTAGTGTCTGAAAATCAACTTTTGCATGATGTACTTTCTGAATTCCTGAGACTGATGTGCTCTCCAGAGGGCATAATAAGAGCATTTCATTTTTTCAGTCATTTGGAGACCATCATTGACTCCATGTCTTGACTTGGTCTGAAGGGAATTACTAGATGCTTGAGACATTCAGTCAAAAAAATAACAATCCAGACTGATTATAAAGTGTCTTTACCGTTTGGCATGAGAAAAGCTGAGGGCTTGTGAATCTTTCTGCTGTTACCGCAAAATGAAAAATAAACAAAAATATACAAAATAAGTTAAATATCCCTTTGCTATAACTTGGTTATGCCCTTGAGTAACATGATAAAAACAGGAACATGCCGCAGATATCTGTTGTCTCTTATAACAGCTTGCTTCTATGGTACTGATGTTTGTCAGAAACTGCAGTTTCATTTAGTTTATGTAATACTTCCAGCAGAGCTTACTGAAGTATATTTGCCTTGATGCTAGAGATTTTAACCCATTTATTATGCATAACTATGGAGAAAAGCAAGGAAAAATACCGGTACCCGTGTGACTGAAAAAAGAAACATAGCCATGGACAAGTTGATTATATCCAATTTTCACAGGAAAGTTTAAACTTTGTCTCATGAAACAATTGCATTAATACTTGAGATGCTTGCACCTCAGTGAAAAATCTCTGTTGCCTCTTAGTGGGTTAAGACTTACTGGTTTGTGAATTCACAGTTGGAAAACCACTGAGGAAAGCAAATAAGTCCTGGACACATGGGAGGCCAAGATGCCACCAACTCACACATTTTAAGTTATTTCATTGTTTTCAAGATATTCAGCTTCTTACTGTGTTTTCCTACTGGAATGGTTTCATGTTTTCATTCCTGGGAGTGGCAGGGCAGTGGCAGCCCCATGACAGTGTTGTGTGCTACTGCTCCAAGGCAGAAAGAGGACAGGGACAGGCAAAACATTTGGACTCTGTGTTTTTTAACCTGTGCATGGGAATTTGCAGCTTGATGCTATGAGGGAATGAGGGATCACATTCTTTAGGAACAGGGCAGGGATAGGGCAGAAGCTGTGATGGGATGCTCAGCTGCTGAGTTGTGCAGTCTGGGATGGGGACTGGCCCCTATGATCCCTTAACAGCTGGAATGTGTCAGTGTCTCCCATTGATACCACAAGAGTGCTTACATTTCATCCGCCAAATCTGAGGAGGTGCTCTCCATCCCTCCCACAGCCTGGTCCTATCCAGCCGCCTGGTCCCATCCAGCCATCTGGTCCTGCATGATTCCTTTCGCAGGCAGGAGAATGTCATGGGAACGCCAGTGCCGGGATGCTCACATACAGACATGCACAGGCACTCGTGCACACACACGCCTCCAGCCTTCTGTTTCCATCACTCCCTTGCATGCTCTTTCTTTTGTCTGTTCTACTTTCTTCCCCCAGCAGCACTGAGGATTTAGTAAAAGCCCATGGGTCCTCTGTGCTATAAAATTAGGTCTCTACAGGTGTCAGAAGAATGCTGTTCCTTGGCATCCAAATAGCTTCATCTCAGCTAGTAGATAAACTGAATTTCCTCTTGAAGCTAAAGCACTCCCCATCTTCTCTTCCCCTGGATCTGCTTCCCCTTATGGCCACAGAATGTAGCATAAAACTACTCAAAACAGATTAGAGAAAACCACTGCGGACACTTGAGAAATCCTGTGACAGCACTACGAAGCAGATAAGCAGAGGTGGGAGGAGAGTAGAGAGAAGAGGAATAGCTTTTGGAGACTGCTTGGCAGCAAAGTCAATGCTTGAAATATCTGTGGGGAGTTTGAAAGCATTTCCTAACATCAAAAAATGCAAAGAAGAAAAAGAAATTTTGATCAATGACTTATTGCTCTTGATCTAAGCAAAAGAATCCTAGCCAGTTAGAAATAACAGAAATCTGTTTCATTGTAAAGCTGAAGTTTTCTGTGTTTTGACAGCTGGGGCTCATGCTTTTGGCTGGCTTACTTGCCAGCCTTAAAATATTCATCAGCAAGTTGCCAGGTTTTTGTCCTTTCAAATTGAACTCTAACGATGAAGGAGAAGGTGCTGGAGAGATTTTAAGTACGATTTTTCTCTTCCCTAAAACAGACCTTTGTGGCCTGAATTCACATGACCAGAAAAAGAGATTTCTATTCCCTGGCCAAGTTTCTGGTGAATCACTTGCTGGTCACAGAGCCAAGATTCCCTTTCTGGAGCATGGGAAGTGGTGGTTCATTTGTGATGAAGACAGCCCTGTCGCCTTTGTTGAGAGGAAATGGATTAACAGTATGTATTCTGTGCACAAGTCTGGAGAGAACTGAACTAAAGTATTCCAGATTGAAGCATGCTTACTGAAGAACAAACTGGAACACACATTAAACTGAAAAGTCAAATCTGACTCTGAAAATGACCGATGAAATGTTGGTGTTGGTGGTGCCAGGATCAACTCAGATGTCTGACAAAGTACCCAAGCAAATTAGTGTCACAGAACTGTGTCTTTTTGATGCAAACCTTTACGTTACTATTCTGATGTTACTTTATCTTAATGCTTCTATATTTTGATACACTTACTTATTCTAAATTCAAACCAGGCTCTTCTGCTATTGTGCAATTTGTTCATTGTTATGTCTTGTGCTGCTTTCATTTAGTCATTTAGTTTTTATCATTCCATTTCATTTCATACCTGTACAACTTGGGGGGCTTTCTTAGACGAACTGGTTATAAAGTGAAAAATATTTAATCATTTAATGTCTGCTAGGAAGACTGAACTCATCTTCCAAAAATTCAGGGTCAGTCATATTGACTTTGTATCTAAAAAAATCTACTTTCATCAACTCTGTTCTTAGCTTCCTTTACTTGTCCCAGACTGACCACAATTTTTGTCATGTCATTTTATGTCTACAAAGTCCTTGCAAGTGCTCAACACTTCACTCTCCAGACTGATCATCCATTTCCTGCATAAGGAATTAAATTTCTTTAGAGGATATGAAGTGGTGAGAAACTCTTTTTACTCAGGGACAACTTAATATGAGAAGTTACAATGCAGAGACTAGCACTTCGTAACTGAAACCTGGAGGTGCACTGCTGTGCAGAATCAGGTCCTTCAGGCAGTACTAGTTTTGCCCACTGATAGCTTAAACAGACAGCTGTAATGTAAACTAAGGTCAAAAAGCATTTCAGAGTTTACATAGTGAAATTATCAAAGGGCCTTTGACCTAGTCTCCAATCCTATATAAAAGCCAGGGTGGGCAACTAAATATGCAGGCATCTGGTCCGCAGTGAGGGATGTTACCTGATCGGACTGGACACTGGGCTGCAAATTAGAGGAAGGCAGATGAAGGCACTGGCAGAAAGGGTCAGCAGCTAAGAGGAAAGTGTCTCTGGTCATGTCTATGCTGGCACATAAAACAAGGCCTGGATTTAGATATCAAACCCTGGTCCACATTCATTAACCACTGTGGATTTGGCTTATGTCAACTAACACTCTCCCAGGATAATGTATGGGCATGATTTAGGCCACAACACGTACCAGGACTGTTCCCAGTGTACACTCTGGATTCAGGCATCTTATTTTGAGTGGATAATAAAGTTTATGAACAAAGTGTGGATTCAAGTCATGCAGGGACACTTGTAGGGCCAGAAAACAGGCCTTGGCTTGTTCTATTTTGTAATGTAGTACTTACACCAGGATTATGCCAAACACACTGTAGCATTTGTGGAATGCAGTTTTTCTGAGCAGAAGGACCGATATTTGAGAAAGTGAGTGACACTGGTGAGAACAAACAGATGTTTACAGATTCAGTCTTCACATGCAAAACTGTTGGTGCATGCTCAAAGTTTTGTTCTGAAGATACGTCTTGTTATCTTAACATCAGTAAACAGTGGCTCAATGTGTTTTCCCATTTATTGTGACTTGCTTATCTAGATCCTCTATATATTCCAGGACACAGACACTAAATTTAAAGTTGCAAACAGATTTGTTGTCTCAGCACACTTGTAAGAAACATTTGATTTTACATTGCCAATTCTCAAATATTTCTACATAGTCTGGCTGGGTAAACCAGTAAGGAATTGGTGTAACTCAGTGATGAATTAATGACTTGCTCACTAATGCAAGCCCTTATGCTCCTTTTTAGTAGTTATTGGGCCAGACATTTTGGAAGAGTTTAATCAAAATCCTCATCAAAAGCCAAATGAATGGATTTTAAAGAAAGTCTAATTACAGTGGTCAAACCACCCTGCATGATTTGCTTGATTTGATTAACGTAATGAGGAGCACATTTAATGAGAAATGCATTAATTCATTCAAACAAGTGGTTTTATCAGAGGTATTAAGCATCATCACAGATTATGTACAGCAGAAGCTATTATAGCAAAAATTGACTGAGGCCGAAGCAGTAGTCATGCCATAATTACAAGCACTCAGCTGTAATCTACCAGTTGAACTTGGGCAGTGCTCATCATGACTGAAAAAGATCCCAAACCACAGTGTTTTGTTTCCATTCCACAGCTGGGATCTCCATCACTTTCTTTCACATGTTCAGAAGATTTGGGATTTAATTCTCTTGAGTTTCAGGTGCAGGTATTATCAGGAAATGATAGAGCAAGAACTCAAAGGACTCCTGATACTAACCACCACACACCCTTAAAGGAAATGGAAGTATTCCCCATTTGCTCTGCTTTACCTCCCTCCTGTCTCTGTGATGTCTTTGGGACACTCCTAACCTGGAATAGAATGACTCTGGGGGAGAAATATTATTTTCCTTCTGGGAAGGAAACCTCCTTATTGGAAAAAAACTAAAACTGGCCTCACACATAAAATATTTGAGGAAAAGAAGAAAGAGCCTCCTTTACACCTTGCTTTCTTTAACTGCTGTCTTTAGATAGATTTCAGCCCCTATATCCTAACTTTCCTTTTCCAGGACCCCTCCCTATAGGTTTTACACAGTACTCTTCACCTTCACCCTCTTCACTGGCACCCCTCCTCTAGTGCCCCCTGTTCTACCTCTCAGCAGCTGCTAAATCACTTTCTTTAACTGCTGTCTTTAGATAGATTTCAGCCCCTATATCCTAACTTTCCTTTTCCAGGACCCCTCCCTACAGGTTTTACACAGTACTCTTTACCTTCACCCTCTTCACTGGCACCCCTCCTCTAGTGCCCCCTGTTCTACCTCTCAGCAGCTGCTAAATCTTTTCTCTCTTCTATACTGCCCTGACCATTGTTACCTCTTTGGCTTCTGCCATGCTCCCTCGCCTTTATTCAGTCCATGACTTGTTATTTCTGTAGTGTCTGTGCTACCTCTGTGTGAGCTGCCTTTCCTTCTACTTTGTACTGCACCGTTATAGCACTGAAATAGCTTTGATTTTCAAGTGCTCTACTTCTAAGACTGCTTTGCTGCCTGAGCACTTTTCAAGCACTGTTGCACAGTGGACTATCTATTGCTCATCTTCCAGCAGCTACCACCAGCAGCTGGCAAAGGAGAACAGCTTTGAAACCACTCCCTAAGTGGACAGGAGGCTTGCCAAGGAGCTGAGAGGTGGAGCACAAGCCCAGTTGCAGGTAGGATCCTCTGGGATTAGGTGCATCCTGACAAGTGAAGTCTGGCATGGAGGCCGTATTTTACCTCCTGATTAAGCCAGCAGGTGTATAACAGTAAGACAGTAATATTAAGGTGCCTAGATGAATGTATGTGCCAAGATCCACCTACAGGATTGAAAGTCTGGATGAAGACCTTTATGAAATAAGATGAAGTAAAGAACTTAAAAAAATAGGCCTAAGGGATTATTTGCTCTATTAATAGAAGATGAGAAAGAAAACCATTCCTTCTGAGCAGAAAACCATCACCTTTAGGATTATATCTGCCACTTGCCTTTAAACCACAAGAAAACGAGTAAAAATTGGAGCCAGAGTCTCTTTATTTTAGAAACTGCTGCACACTACCAGCACACTGTAATATGCTGGAACCCTCAATACTGGCATATAAATGTATGCACAGAGGAAAGCATTGACAGTGACAATCTCACCAGTACACTCAGCAATTCCATCTTGAAACAAGCAACCCAAAAAGCATATACTGACTCACTAGAGAAGCTGCCCCTTGACAGCACATTTGGTATCCTTGGGTGGAATCTAGGTAGGAAATCATAAAACATAAATTGGTAGAAGATCATATCTTAAAATACGTTTTCCCACTATCTCCCAGCCCAGCCTTCAAGCAACCAATGAACCTTGCTAAACTTATCATCTGAAGAAAATTTCCCAAGGACCAATGTATCTGACTATAACAGAGTGATAAATGCAAAAACAGCATTTTAGCTCCATAGCCCTCAAAAGAAGCGTCTTCAGCATGAGATCCTCAGCATGTCCCTCACCAAATGCAAACTACTTCTTCCTGCATACCATGTGCCCTCTGTACCATAATGAACTCACACTGACAATAAATGTGTGAGAGAAAAATGTGGTCAATAGCAAAAGAATGTTTCTCAAAACAGCCATTCTGTCTCTGATCATTCAGCCTTCATCCTCAAGGGAATTCTACAAAAGAAACTAGAAAGATTAAGATGGGATGAAAATTAGTAATTGGATGGGACACCAAAAATGGTTGATTCCAAGGAGAATGCTAATTTCATGACACATTGCAAATTACCTCAGTACGACTTGCTAATCTCAGTTTCTCAGGAGATAATTACCTGGGCATTTCTTCTATCCTGTGTTCAGTAGAGCTGAAGACCTTATTACCACTCCTCTTAGTAACATCCCCTCTGTTCCTTTCATCTCAAAGTACCTGACTGATTAAACTGAACTTAGATAAATTGCTTCTGATCCTTGCTTATCTGGCTGTTTGCTAGTTACATCCCTGCTTCTGTTTTGTGCTCCTCAGACTTGTCTGTTTTTTCCTACCAAGTGTACTGATAACAGATATTGCCTCTCTCTACAGCTGTCTTTCTGAGTGTTATGACTATTTCCTATTTACCAAAAAAAATTTGCCCAACCAGCCCTCAGTTTTGAAATATCAAGCCTGGTTCCAGATACCGCTGTAGTTCTGACTCACAGGTACCTTTTCGACTAGTTATATGGCTTTTAGTCCAGCATTATCCAAGCTCTCAACTGTTTCAAAGAAATATTTGAGTTTATACGAAGAATTGGTATGCAACTTAAGTGGCCAAGCATCAGTCACTACTTAAAGGAAAGGAAGCATCATTAACTCAGAATTTTCTAAAATGAAAGTGAAATATGACTTGCAGAAGATTCAGAAATATACTGTTCAACACAGGGCTGGTATGTGCCACCCCATCCAGTCAGAGATGAAAATTTTTATTGTCACTTCTCTGATACTTCCCAGGTACTGAACTAGTCTTTGACAATCCTCATTGCAATGATGTGGTATATTATTTGCTTCTCCCTTTCATCCACGGAGCATAAAACCACCTTAACTTCACTTCCCTGCATCCAAATTCAGTAACTTAAAGCCATAACAGCTTGGAAAAGGCTAACCAGTACCTTAGTAAGGGACTTGATACAATTTTGCCTAGGAAATGTCAGTGTGCAGCCCCATATAAATTAAAATATAGAATAGAATACCTATGGAATAACATTTTTGTAAGTATTAAATATGCCATCCAGCAAAGCTCTTAGGTAACATGCATATTTAATACATTCTACCAAATGCCATACACTTCCTTGGCCTTGCAGAAGTAGCAGGTATTGTTCTGTTCGCACAGCATGCAGTTCTTGATGTGCACATGGAAGTCATTCTTTGGAAAAAAGTACTTAAATTTTGCATCCAGGGCAGAAGTTCTATACCCTTCTTTCACCAAAAGTACTCAGAAAATTCAAGGCAGGATTAAGGAAAGGATCTTAAAACTTGTATTCCTCATCTCGTGAAATTAGGAGTTACCTGTAACCCTGATCTCACGTGAGACCTGCAACCTCAGCATTACCATGTACAAAGTAAATTTTTAACCCATATGTGCCTGAGACTACAGAAAAGCACGGGGAATGTATGGAAAGGATTTTTCTGCAGGTTCGAGGGAAAAGCAGGCCCTCACATCTCTTCCTCTTACTTAGATACAAATCAGGATCTTGCTTCCAGCAGAAGGTTTGTATCAATGAGCTCTGCTAAGCAGTATGAAGATAATCTTCACCACTGACAATGGGAACCGCTAACACATTCTATACACTTGACAGAAGCAAAATATTTGCCAGGAACCTAAAAGGCTAGACACTCAAGCAGCTCACCATGCTGGCTTTCCTTAGCAAGGTGCATAAGGGACAGGCACTCAGCTATTGGTCCCTTTGCTGTCCCTTAAGAGCTTGAACCTGCAGTGCGCCATACATATCTCTCAATGAGCCATATTTAACTCTCTTCTCCCCATTTGGCTGTGTCACTGCAATGAAAGTAAATGCAGAGATCTGGGTGCCAACTGTTGGAAGAAACACACAAATTCAGGCCATTAGCGGCTCAACCTTTTTTCCCACCCGTGAGCAGGTGATGTGACAGCAGCATTGGGGATGGCGGGGGGAAAGGATGAAGTGTGAAAATAGCATGAAATGAGGATGCCCAAGCTGGCAGCTGATGAAAACCAACTTCCATCCTCTTGGACGGCGGCAGAGTACCTTCTCAACAACCCATGGTAGTGGAAGGTGAGGGAAGCACAGGACACGGCCCTTACCTTCTCATTCTTCCTCTCCTCAGCCTTGCTGGCGGGGCCAGGGGTTCCAGGGCAACCCAAGGGCCCACTGCCTGGCTCACCATTGAGGTGAGCTGCGCTGACATTGGGTGGGGTGATGGCGGCGGCGGCGGAGGTGAGGGGGATCAGGGGCCGGGCCCCTGGGGCAGGTGGCTGGTGGCCGTGCTGTGGGGAGACCGCAGGATGCGGCCGGATGGATGCTGCTGGCAGGCGGGAGGGCGAGCTGGGCGTCCGCAGGGGAGAGACTGTGGCAGTGGGTCGCTCCGGGGCTGGCACCTGGGGGTGAGCTGCAGAGGGAGGACAGAGCATAGTTAAGTCTCTCATAGAATCAGCTAGGTTGAAAAGACCTTTAAGATCATCACATCCAGCTGTGTTACCCCAGGAGTGCCAACTCTAACACTAAACCATGTCACTAAAGACATTGTCTATATGCTTTTTGAACACTTCCAGTGCCTGATCACCCTCTCTGTGAAGACATTTTTCCTAATATCTAATCTTAACCTCCCTTGGCACATCTTGAGGCTGTTACCTTTTGTCCTATGACTTGTTACTTGGGAGAAGAGACCAACATCCACCTCACTACAACCTCCTTTCTGGTAGTTGTAGACAGCAATAAGGTCCCCCCTGTGCCTTCTCCAGACTAAACATTGCCAGTTCCCTCAGCCCTTCCTCATCACACTTGTGCTCCAGACTTTTCATCAGCCTTGCTGCCCTTCTCTGGACCTGCTCCAGCACCTCAATGTCTTTCTTGCAATAAGAGGCCCAGCACTGAACACAGATTCAATCACTGCCCTGGTTCTGCTGGCCACACTATTGCTGATGCAGGCCAGGACGCCATTGGCCTTCTTGGCTGCCTGGGCACAAGCTGGCTCATGTTCAGCTGTCTATCAGCACCCCCAGGTCCTTTTCAGCTGAGCAGCTTTCCAGCCGCTCTTCCCCAAGCCTGGAGCCTTGCATGGGGTTGCTGTGGCCCAAATGCAGGACCTGGCACTTTGCCTTCTTGAACCTCATACCATTGGCCACAGCCCATCGATCCAGCCTGTCCCGATCCCTCTGCAAAGCCTTCCTATCCTCCAGCAGATCAACACTACCAGCCAGCTTGCACTGCCATGCACTGCCAGACCTGGACCTTTAGTGGCTGTTACTGCCACAGGGTGCCTGGGACTGATGGAGAGCTTAGCTCCTACCCTTAATGCAGCATATCTTATTCTTCAAGTATTTTTTAGCTAAATCCTAGAAAGCCCCCTCTGGCTGCGAAAAGCACGTCTGCAGTCACCAAAGTAGCTGGCCCTCCATGATGTGACTGTGCAGTGGCCTCACCATCCCTGCCCATATCTGGCAATAAGCAAAAGTCTACTGTGTTTTTAAAAGTACCTTATCATGTTCCAGCTGAGCTATTTTCTGAACCTCCAGGGCCCCCATCTAACCTGATAGGTTTTGGAGCAATGCAAGATGGGACCTAAAGAGCTAGCCCTGATGATCCAAGCCTTCCCAGACAGCAATTACAAAGGAAGGTCTCTTGTTTCAACCCTAACAAAAAGATCAACAGCACATCAGTGTGCTGCAGAAGATAAATTAAGCAGAAATCCGCTGCAGGATTTCTGAGATCAGCCTTGTCTCTGCCAGAGAAGTCCCCGTGGGACCACGCAGTGCCTTTTACTCTTGCTGAGCAAACCTTGACTACAAGCACCAGGAACGAGGAATTAGCACTTGTCTGTTTTAACGGTGAGCACAACACACTGCCAAGGTCAGCTCTCCAGAGGTTTGAGAGCTTGTTGTATGCCTCATCTTGCAAAAAGTGTGACAAAGTTTCATGTCCATTTCCACAATGACGATGCCTTTGAATTCCAGGTTGTTTGATTGCCCAGGTGTAACCTACATGCCTCCACACTTCAAGTAAATACAGATCAGAAGCTGAATCCACACTCAGACATTCCCTCACTTCAATTATTCAATAGAGGGCTGGCTGGAAAATGTCTATTTTACAAATTATTTTAAGATTTTATAATCTGGTTTAGTTCTGTCTCAGTGCAAAATCTGAACCTTGGAACATTTTACTGAGCACAACCTACTCACACTTCAGTACTGGTCAGGGCATTCATCTGGGGTGTTAAAACATAGAATCCAGTCACTGTGCTGCTCTGTATAGAGAACAGCTCTGGACATCTGTCTATTCCCTTTGCAACCTGAGCCAGGACAGCATCAATGGCTGAAGTCTGGCTGAACTACACCCATCCCTGACAAAAAGCTTTCCGTCAAATAAATCATTTATTTGACAAAGAAGAATTTTTCTGGAAAATTTCTGACCCACTCTGATCTGTGGATTTCTTACAAATTCATCTGAAGGATGCATTTTTAAGCAGAACCATCTGGAGTTCATTCAACCTATAACTAAACAATGATACAGCAACTCACACTACACTTTCCATTTCTATGGTTAACAGCAGCACCCATTACCAAGGACTGAAATGACAAGGACTGCCATTAATCATACTCAGTACACCAGCTGAGCACTCCTGTCAAGAGGGAATTTCAACCCCCAGCCTTATGCCTCATTATCTGAAGTAATATGGAACATGATGGGACAGTGATCATCATATTAGCCCCTCAAAAGCTTAGATGATTCTTCCTCGCAGTAACTCCTTGACTCTGTAACGTCTCTTTTCATTAAAGTTGCTAATAGCAAATCAACCGCGCTATCATTAACCAGTCTTGAATTTGATGTGATTTTACTGTGTAGCACGAGGAAGAGCCTGTAAGATGTTCTTACAGATGCCTTCAAGATTATTCTTAGTATTAGCTGCCATTTCTCTCTCCCTGGCTTACCAAGAACATATACTGGAAAGCGCAATTCCTTCCAAGAGAGCCAGGCAGGGCACCACTTGTAATCTTGAAGTGATTCCTTTCTTCTGATTTTCCTATTTGTAACCTGTGTGATAAGCAATCACTGCTGCCAGAAATCTAATTTTCCAGGATGGGTAAGCTTGCAGGGTCAAGGTTTTGAACTGTTGGTTGTAGGGAGCAATGGCTATTCTAAGTTCAGAGAAAAACACTATCATGGAATTTCACCGTATATACATGGATGCAGAAGACTGATTTGATAATATGACTTCTTTCATATAGGACTTGGTGTTTCCAGAAACAAAGAAAACAGAAAACATGGAAAACAGTAAAAGAAATGGTCTGAGAAAAATCAACTCTGAGTAGAGCTCTCTCATTTTATTCTGTAATATCTTCTGCTTACTCTTATAAAGTATGCCTTTGCTCTGGGATGTCTGGTTCTGGACTGTGCTGCATCAAACATGCTATTAATTAGCAATGCTCACTGAAGACTATTTTTGTTCTACACCACTCATATTTCATTTTGGGTGTATTCCCATATTAGTGGCCTTGTGCAAAATTGATTTGTTACTCATGTATATTGCAAGCCAACAAAATCATGATTTGAATACTGTGCCAGCTTGCCTCTCTTGGAAAGCTTTTCCAAAAGTAAGCATGCATTGTCCTGCCCTGCAGGACTAAAGAGACCTCTGAGGGGCTGTGGTCCACAGGATACTGGTGATGTCATCCATTATGGATGATAATAATACTGACAATAATGAAAGATTTCCTTTATTTACCCTGGCAAAAATTTATTTAATTAAAACAGTCTGATAAAACTTCTGGAAGGGCAGGAGAGCTCCCTGCTTAGGAGGTTTTGGAGCAGCTCCATGGTCCCTGGATCACTCTGCCTGCCAACCCCTTGGATGTCAGAGGGACCTGGAGGAGCAATCTAAAATCAGGGAAACTGCTGGAAGCGTACCACAGCAGCACTGTGGAAGGAAGGTGTGGGACATGGCAGGTGCATGGAGTGAAATGATCTGTCACTTCAGTTGACACCTCTGGTGTCTGTTGAGCAGAGGATTCTGATCCATCCAAGATTCAGGTTCACATGTATTTGATCATGGTTCCTTCCCTTTGGTATGGACTGCCTAGGATGTGAGATTAGATGGTCGCAATGGTGCCTTCCGGTTTCAAAAGTTTTGAATCCATGACCTACACTGCAGTGTATTTCTCACTTGTGCCTTTTCTGTTTTAAATTTAAGACCTCAGTTTTCAGCAGTCACAGTTCTTACTGATCTGCCTTTGTAAACACAATTGCTCGCATCCCTATAAAATATCAGAGACAAAATATTTTAAATTTTTCTATAAAGTTCCACTGCAGGATTTACTTTTACTTTATTCAACAACAGAGCTTTTTAACATCAGTGAAAAAGGAACAAATCATACTCTAGAAAATTGTGCTTGTACATCAGAAAGGGAACCTAGAAAGAACAGAGACTCCCTGCTGTGAGAAAGTCTTATTTCAAAAAGGTAGAAGTATTTTTCAGATCTTTTGCTTTATTGCTAGCACTGGGTCCCATTCTGATTAATAAATACCTTTCATCACTGAAGCCCAGTGAAATGCTTCCTAATTTTAAGTCTTGAATTACTTGCCCTGCAATAAGGGCAATATTTTTCTGTCAGCAAGCCAACCGGACTTGGAACTGTTAATCTCCTCAGTACATAGGGTGCTTGCCTCCACTCAGATAAATTGTATAAATATTTGTAAACATTATAATCTATTTCAGCTGTAGCAACAGAACAATCTGATAAACACAATGTAGTTCCCAGAGATCAATAGAAACCCATAAATATTACAAGCAAGTAAAACATACTTTATTCATTGACTGAGCTGCGACTAAAATGAGAAAGAATGCTTCAGGGACAGGCAGACTTGAGAGGCTTGCACTCAAGGGTTATGACATCAATCCTGCCAATACAGGGCAAGAGGCACTGTGCACATACCCATCTGCATGGCGTTGCGGGTCTGGCTGGCTGGCTGCTGAGCTGAATACCTCAAGCAGTTATTCAGCTGTGGAGAGGCCGCCTGTAGCTGGGGATGTGTCTGAGGAGCAGTGATAGGAACAACTGGTCTGACAGCCGTGGCAGCGTTGGTGTGACCAGGCCCAACAGGGTGGATGGCTCCTGGGGCTCCTTTTGTTGCTGGAGCGCCCCCAGCTCCACTGTTCCTGGGCTGCCCAGCTCCCACTGGCACCCTGCATGGAGATAAGGCACTGCATAAATGTGCTGCAGAGACACAGATGCCCAATCACAGTCCTGATAAGCACCCTCAGTTGTGTATCAACATGATACCCTCTCAGGTGTTAAAGCAAACTGAGACACAGACATATGTTTATCTTTACACGATTCAGTTGTAAGCATGCTGGAAGACATTTTCACCCCCTTATCCTATGGGAAGATGTGCAGGGTAAAAATGGAAAAGATAATTTTTCTCATCACATTTTTTCTTAAGCTACATTGCTGTCTTCATGGTTTCTAGTGAAACCACAAATCTAAATTCAGAAGAAATGGGTATCTCCAAAATGTCATTTCATGTGCCAGAGGCTATTTTACAGGCACTAATGGAGTGATAATTAAAACAGACACAGACTTCTTTTCTTAGGATCAAACCTGCATACAGCCCCACAGGGAGAAAAGAAGATGGATAACACCAAATCTGTGTGTGGCTGTTGAAGAGGACTGAAAAGCAGCAGACTTGGAAGGGCTTGTCTTGACCGAACACTTACCCTATTGATGTAACCACGTCCAGCTTAAACTTGCTAAAGAAATGCAAAAGGGAAGGGAATGCGGCTGACCTGACTGAAAATGAAATCCAAATGATAATCAACAAATCTTTCACTGCTCACTTAAACTGCATGCATAGTTTGTATTTCATCTGGGTGGCAGGGGAGACTTCCTATGCAGTGAGTACAGCCTAGAGCAGGTCTTGGTCCTCTTGCCACTGAGCTAGAAACTCTCTGACCAGGGCAGGAGGACACCGGGGAAGACAGAAGAATACCAATGGGCAAAATCAGTTGCTGCTCAGCAGCTCTTTCTCTAAGTTTCTCACTCAGGTTCCTGAATAATTTCCTTCACCAGCAAGAGATGCCATGAAACAGGGGCATCATTCTGTGCTGTTCTACTATCCTGGGCTGCTCCATGTGCCAAAGCCCTCCTGAGGAAAGGACAGCAGAAGCAATATAATACAGATTAAAGTGGAGTGGAGAAAATGGAAATGAGGCAGTGATAGCAAGAGAGGAGAGGATAACAGAAAGGGTAGAAGACCGACCTATGGGGGGTAGGATTGTGTGAATTTTCATGGCCCCAAAATTGTGTGGGAATACAGAGAGTAGAAGAGCAGAAAGAAGGAATATGCTGAACAATCCAGTTGCATTTAGAGGACATGAAACACAGAAGAAGCAACCCTAAGAAAAGAGTGGAAGGGGAAGAGCCAAAAGAGTGAAATTCTGATGGAAAGAGACCAAAACACAGGCTGGAAGGTATGGACCAAAAGACAAAAAGATAACCATCCCCTATGCCGATTCCCTTCTCCCCTCAAAATTACAGAAGGCAAACCAACACTGTGGTGTCATTGACTTAACAATCTCATGGTACAAGGTTTGCCTGGATTACGTTTTGCTAAATGAAACTGTTTTGGCTGGTTTTTCTTCAAAATTTTTTAGATCAGCCTTCAGGTAGGAAAAAGCTGGGAATCCCACCAGATGGAAATCTTGACTGTTTGTCACCTGCTGTGAAGAGCTGGCTGGGTAGCCGCAAGGTTCAGCTGGAGCTGAATTGGCCATCTGCACTAGGTTGAGTTTGCCAGAAAAGCACACCTAATAGTCCATTGAGAGCTGTGCTCTGGCAAAGATGCACACCGACAGGTACAGAAACTGTCTGTGGCTTCCAAGGAGCTGGACAGATGTTGGATGTGGCAATTCTTCTCTGCTGCCCTGTGCCTATCTGTCCATCTGAAGGATTTTGTCCTTTTTCCACCATGCTCTGCTCACACATGTGTTTTGGCAGCTTATTAATCTAGCTCTGTGTTATTAAATTCATAGGCAACTTCTTCTCCTTAGGTTTTGTGGGGAGTGGCAGAAAACTAGGTATGAATCCTATCCTGTGCTTTGTTGTCAAAGGGGAACCAAGTAATTTGAAAATGCAGCAAATAGATTTTGTTGCTATCAGATTTTCCTTGCTGTTCTCACTAGGGGTGATTTACACAGGAGCTTAATTAGCTCACAGGATCATAAATAAAATCATAAAGCTGCTTTCTGGTGCTGTGGAAAGAAGTCTTGCCCTTTAGCACTTCTCTGTCTTGTTTTAGCTGTGGCATGCTGCATTTAATAAACTCTTGCTGATTCAGATCACCAACCCTTCAGCACAAACTTCTTTACTAATTAAGGGCTGAAGAGGCAAGGAGTGAAGGCAGCCAAGGGGCTCTTTGGAGTCAGGTAAATATATTTAAGTGATGAACAGTGAAGAACTCATGAATTAATGTGTTGGGCTTTCTCTTTTTTTTTAAATGAGAGGCAATATTAAGAGTGTCAGCAGGCTTAGTTATCATCTTCTAATCTGCTCTTAACTTTTGGTCTTGCTCATTCCACACATTACAAACTTGACATAAACTGAAAATGGAACAAAATTAGATCAATTTTTCAAGATCAGCACTGTCTGAGTTGTGAGGCACCTTTCCCTGGAAAAGATGGTGGAAAAGATGTGGGAGGAGAGACTGAGAGCATATGCAGAGTGAGTTCGGTTTGCAAACCCACGGTTGCTCTACAACAGATATGAGTATACACATGGCAACATTCAGCTGCAAGGAGCATGTAGGGCAAAACAGTCTGTGACATACTGATGAACTTTATCCTCAGCTTGCAGACTATTTCGGAGTGGGCTCGATATCAGAAATAAACTTTGATTTGGTGTTGTCCAATACCGAACCCTGACAAATAGCATTCCTCCCCAAATATGCTATTCCTTCCTTTTCTCAACTTCTGCAACTGAGACAGAGGTAGCTAAAATCAGACAAGCTACTGAACTCCCCTACTACTTCTGAATTTTAACAGCTCAAACATTAATCTAGATTTAAACAATTCAAGATCCTTGATTTGAGAAAAAAAACCTACATGATGAGCTACTGAAAAGCAAGACACAAGCATTTCTTATTTTGTTTATCCTTGTTACATGCCCATGAGCTTTATAACAATAAAAAAATCATTAGCCAAAAGATTCTCTACAATAGCAAACCCTGTGCTCATCAGACTTTATGAAGTCAGAGGTTGTAAATGCCATTATCCAACACAACTGGTGAAGTCTTCTGAGAATATGGATAATCCCAATGCTAGAAGAAGTAAGTTTCATTACCCAAGGCTGCAATGCCAGCAGGAAATTTCTGGAAGGGGAATGCAATTTAAAAGCAGAGCCACATTGTTTTCAGCAGCCTCCAGATGCAGAATCCCTCTCAGCCCAGATCAAGCATAAACACCTTGGCCAGTGGTCCTCACCTTGAAACAGGTGTCACATAGTTGCCTGGGAAGACACCGGACATTCCACTCCTCAGAGACGTCCCCTTGAACCAGCCATCCTGGCACTTCTCAATGACCCGGTACATCTCACCTTTGCGGAGCTCCAGCTCGTCATTCTTCTGAGGCTTGTAGGCGTACAGGGCTAGGTAGCTGTAGCGAGAGGTCACACAAGAAGAAAGCATACAGGTGATGACGCTTCCTGTCCCAGTTTGACTCCAGCCCCACAGAGCAGAAAGTCAGTAGAGGCGCTGCTCAGAAGTGGTGGTTAAAAAGAGATGTCATTACAGCATACCAACCAAGTAACAGCAGAGACAAGATCAACTGGATGCTAAGACAATAAGGGAATAACTGATCAGACTAAAGGGAAGGAGTAATTTAAAAATTCATAGGACATCTCACTCAGGGCACAACCAAAACAGAACACTGCCACAAAGCAGCACTGAAGGACTTTGGATTTCAGAAGGATGAGGCAATTACAGAGACAGACAGGTTAACCAGGACTTGAATAGGAAGGCTTTCCAGAGCCTAACATTTGAGTGAAGTATATATTCTTATGCTTCAGGGTGGGAGCCGCTTCTACTGTGGGTTTCCAGAAGAAACTTTTCTTCTGGGTAAGCTACTTCAAAAACATTTAAGGCACCATTTATTGCAGCTTTCTTGATGCTATTCGTGCTGGCCAGTTTTAGAAACAACACACCAACCTTTTCTGATATAGTATGATAATTTCCATATTATGTGGGTAAGCCAAAAATTGACAGAGGCCAAATTCTGCAAAGAGATTCTTAGAATCTGGCTTTGGATGCACTGCATGGAAGTATTCTGGTAAATCTTATATAGACAACCCAATATGTGGAACTTTTTATTTATTTTATTGCAGGTTTTATCTATTCCCTTTGTTTGGAATCTTTTTATCTCTCTTTTGTTCTTCTGTTACTACTTCAGGGATGTTTCTAATGTTGTGAAATCACTACAACTTAAAGTCCCTAAAGATAGTCTCTTTGTTTGGAGAGATCCTCGTTGAAAATTAAGAATGACTGCTTGTACTTTGGGGATTAATGAAAAGTCAGGATAGGATAACAAGAACACACACATAGAGCCACACTTTCTTTGCAAATACCTTTTTTTTAATGTGTGTGTGCTGTCACCTTTCTACAAATGCAAAAAGGGATTTCTGGTAATTCTTGATCAAGATCGTGCCTTCTTGTGTTTTTTTATTTTATTTGTGCTTTACAGGCAGTGCAAAGAGATTAGGACAATGGGGAAACACTTACAGAAAGTGCATTTACACTACAAAGTGTGGCAGAATGCTCTTAGGCTTGGGGGGGGGGGTTGGTGAGGAGAGGCTTGCTGCCCACCTTATAGCAGCAAACCAGAGAAATAACGAAAACTCCAGGCATTGTGATTGTAGACTTGCAGCCAATAAGAATTATATACGTTTTTTTACTTTTACTCTCCAGGAAATATAACTGAGGAATAAATCCTGTTAGTTTTTCTGATTCTGTTCCTTTATGGTACTGATAGATTTCCTTATTTTTATTTGGAAAGTGGTAAATAAACAGCAGCAATGATCGCAATCTGAAATATTTGGTAGCAGCTCCTTGGGGCATGCTTAGGCTCTGTTTACCACATGCATGGGGTACAAAGACCTAATCAGAAACTGTATTTCATTAGTCAACAGATGGGAGAAACCATCCTGCACATCCTTTCCTCAGCTTATGCAATCAGGCAGTCCTGTGTAGGTCTGTAGCTGTTCACCTGATGAAAATCATGAGGCTATATATGAACTGAAGAATATTAAAATGCATCACCCTGATGTGAAATAAGGTTGCATGCTTCAGTGCTAATCCTTCAGCCGTGCACTCTGCTAGGACATAATGGAAAGTGCCAGACTGCAGTCACTCGAGGGAGCAGAAAGTGTGGCTTTGACTACCGCTTTTTAAGTTGCTGCTTACACAAGGCTATTGGTAAAGTGGTGGGTCAAGGACAGAGCATTTTAGACAGATAGACTCACTTAACCCTTTTCCCAAAGTGCTACATGTAATACTGTAATTTACAGGTTCAGATGCTGGAAGAAGGTGCAAGGAAAATTACCTTAAGTGGATCATAGGCTGCATTCCTTGCAGCTGACTCCAGCATTCTTACTAGTTTCTTTTTGTTCTTCCCTGCAAATTCCCCCAACTCATCCTCCTGAACTGAACCTGAGTATCCAATATCACAATGAACCTAAACATCTTCTGGAGAGAGTACCAAAATCCTTGCAAAGACTTAAGGTGTACAACAGCCCATGCCAAAAGTGACCAAACTCTGTATCATTGAACTGATGAAAACTTGTATGTGATGATGACATAGCATGACTCTGGGACAATGGAGGTGATCAGTGGGGAGATACCCATCCCTGGGGTTTCCTCTATTAGGCTGCAACAAGTAGGTGCTTCTCCAAACCCTGTGATAGGTCCAGCCTGGGTCTACTGCCTTGCCATGCCTGGAGTGCCCTCGCAGTAGGGACAAGCATATGCCCCATGTGCAGACAGAGAGGGGACTGTGGGAGACTTGGTGGGATGCCTGCTCTCATACATGATTGAAAATTTGTGTTCAGGCAGCTTCCCTACCCAGAAAGTGGTTTTGGTCTAGTGTTCCCATTTGAGACTAATTTTGCCTTAAACCAAAGCCTTTGGACTTGGACATGTTTCACTGTACTCTAGATTATAGGTGTGAAACTTCATCAGCAAACTCCCTACAACCAGGAAAAAAGTGTTAAAACAATCTGAAATCTTGCAAAATGTAATAGCAAGTTATTCTGGGCTACATGAAATAGTGAGGCTAAGGGTTAGGGAGCAGGACCTAGAAGAAGCCGAAATGTTTACTGAAAGCTCCCTAAATACAGGCCTAAGCGAGAAGGTGGCTCATGTTCTTGGCCTCGCGGAGCTGCATGTGACTCTACTTATAACACAGAAGCACCTAGGGTCTGTCTAGGGGTGTACCTCCCCAGTTCTGCTACAGCTTTCAGATAATGCTTCCTCTTTGACAGGAACTTGGCTCACAAATTCAAAATGACAGACTGGATTACAAGGCTGCCTCACAAGGGAGAAGCATGGAGGGAGAATGGGAGGCTTGCTGAGGCACAGAGGCAGGGGCATTGCCAAAGAGCTGGAAAATGTTCTGATTCAGCAACTAAATATTGGAAATACTGCCAGTTACTTGTTTCTAGCCTGAGCAAGACTTGAAATAAATTTGTACCCCACTATGTGCTGCACAGGCTGCACAGAGTGACAAGATGATGATAGACCCCTCTGAAGGGCAGTCAGTGATGTGTGGTACCCCTCAGGTATGAAGATCACACCTTAGTAGCCAAGAACAAATTTGGTTTGGTTCTGTTCCAACTCCTCTATCCTCCTTAAAGCAGATTTGCTATGTTATTTTAGGATTTTGTGGATTCAGACCTTGTTTTAGCCACATTGTAAATCCCTAAAATGCGGGTGTGCATATGTGTGTCTACGTAGTTCTACTGCTTCCACAAGGTATATGTGATGAGAAGAAAGGGTTCAGTAGTTTAACTAGACAGGTACCAGATAGACCGACTAGACCGACCAGGCTAGAAGAGATTTATTATAATGAAGTCTACTCTTTTTGTTCTGTATCTAGTCAACCTTCTGCTATTGCACACACTATTCAATAAGCCTATATGGCCATGATATGAAGCTTGTTCATTGCCTTCGTTTATGGCACTGAAAAAAAAAGCAATTGGATCATTTTCTTCTGGTTAATGATGAATGAATCAGGTGTTGATTGCATGGGACTACACCTCTTTTAAAAGCTTTAAATGAATGAAGATTTTTTTCTAGCTGAGAGGCATTCAATTTACTTCACAGTGGTTCATACAGCAGTAATAAATATACCAGGAGTCTAAAAGGGCTCATAGAGAAAGGACAAAGTTTTGCCTTTCTTTACTCATTTTTCAATTTCAGTAGAGGCTGGGTCATGTATGAACTTGTGATCTCTCTCTTCTCAGAATGCTCCAGAGCTGACATTCAGGCTTTTGGATTTCAAATACATGCACGCATGTGCACACAGCTGGAAACAAAGAATATACAGTGACTGAGATGAGCTGCTTACATATTGAGGGGCAGCTGGACCTTCGGTGATGTTCCCTGATCTCCAATTATTGCACTTGTCCTGGGAGCAGCCACTGTGGCTGTTCCAATCAAAGAGGAATCCTGAAAATACACAAAGAAGAACATACAAAGATTAAGATGAAGCCCATAATTTCCTAAAATGCTTTCAAGGGAAGGCACAGAGAAAAAACACAGACCAAAAAAAAAATCATATTTTTATCAGTTCCCAGATTTTTTTACTACATTATAAAAGACATCTTTAAGTCTTACACTCCGAAAATCTGGCACAAGGGATATCAGCATTTTCATTTACCTGTCAGAGTAATGTAGTTGTACTTTGTGTGCAGATCTTAAGTTTTAGAACACAAAACTAGTTGACTACTTTGTAATATCAGCTCAACATGTGTATCTCTGCAATAGTACCTTCTTTGATAAAAGTGACCTTTTTCCCTCAAAAGTTTGTTTTTAAACTTGTAGTCTTTTGGTTAATGATTATGGATCTATAGAGAAGAAGATACTATCAATTTCCAAAATGCAGTCTCATTTAAGTATACTGGTTTTATCATCAGGAATGTTCTTCACCTTAAGAAAAAGATGACAACACAAGCCAAAACAGGAGTACCTCTGGACAGAGAAACTAGGAGTCCATTTTTACCACAGCAAATAAATCCTCTCTCACATAAAGAACTGGGCAGATCTTTTTCAGCCATTAACGTTGAAAGGCAATTCTAAAAGTAATCATTCACTTTTCAAAGCTTAATGCTCTGTGAAAATACGTAGGACAAACTCTTTCGACTTGTCTCACCAAAGTCCTCATTCATCTATGACTGGAAACTTCTCCTGCAGTAATGCCAAGGCCTGCAACAACAGATCTTGCTGCGAAAACAGGTCAAAACTGGGCTGATGGGATACGTAGTGGTTTACTTGAGCAAAAGGCTTTCTTAGTAAGTCTAACCAAATGCTGCATGCACATCCATATGGAGAATGGCTCTACAAAGTAGGATCTGAAGTTTATGCACAAATTGCAGGTTCAGTGCCTGTTACATACAGCAAAAACTCTGAGCAGTTCGCAGACCTCTTGTGCAGCTTTCCATTTCCAAATGCCATCTAACAAACAGTAAATATTTACTTACTTTTGGAACAGAAACACAGGAACATTTTTTGCACTTACAAATGGCAGTGAATTAAACCAAGACACTGAAAAAAACCAAGACACACACTGCTACTTAATTAATGTTTTTCAAGGTCACCCATTTCAAAAAAAGCCCACGTGATTATTAGTGTCATGTCTTGTCAGTCTATTGCTAAGCTATACTGCTTTGCTGTATATTAACACAATATCACTAGGAAATCATGCAGCAAAATATGAAGACACTGCTCTGTGATTCCATGGCTTTTGGCAACAAGCAGCAGGCTGTCTCCTCTCTCACCAATATGTATGCTCAATCACAAAGTTGTAGTGACAAATACATCTCCTTTTTCTCATTATTTCCCCTCACTTTCTGGCTGCTTGCTCAAACAAGGGAGGTTCCAGGCAGCTCTTAGTCCTATGTGTAAAAGTAAGCATTCTTTCCAGTTCTGTGACTAAGGCTTTATTGATCCTGCCTGTCACATCAGTGTGTCATGGGTTCAGCAGTAGCAGTCATTTTTCTCCTTCTTGGTAGCTGGTGCAGCGCTGAGGTTTTGACTTTTGGCCTGGGAACAGCGCTGATAACACCATTGTTTTTAGTTTGGCTTAGTGATGTTTGGTCTGGCCAAGGACTTTCAGAGCCTCATGCTCTGCCAGGGAGGAGGGGAAGCCAGGAGGAAGCAGAGACAGGACACCT
>JANRGW010040990.1:0-10963 GCA_024733675.1 Psilopsiagon aymara
CTCTTCTCCAGGCTGAACAGCTCCAACTTTCTCATCCTATCTTCATATGGGAGGTGCTCCAGTCCCATGATCATCCTTGTGGCCCTCCTTTGGACTTGTTCCAACAGTTCCATGTCCTTTTTATTCCTCTGTTGTGTTGTTTGATTTGCTGTTTGTAGCTTTCTTTTGTGTTTTAGTCAGAACTATAGATATTCTATGTCAGAATCTGAGAAATTTGCCGCTAAAAATATTCCTCTGGTGACTGCACAGAAAATGGACAGGAATTGAAAGAGGGATTTTGAGACAAGGTGCCCAGTATAACATTCTTTAACTAGAGGGACTTATAAAAAGGCAGTGGTCGTTCTCAGTTCTGTAAATATTGTGGTCTTTGATGAAATAAAGTCTCATTTTTTCCAGCAAGGATGTTCTTTATCCTGCTTAAATGGAAATACTGATTCTCATATAAAAAGCTTGGAAATACACAGAGGCTGTGTTAGATCTGAGAACTTAAGTATCCTCATGCTCTGCAGATGTGAAATTGGGGAATGTGAGTGGTTGTTGAGCACAGCTGCTTTCAAAGCAGTGACAAAGAGGTGGAGGCTCTATGTTTTGTTCCCAGCCTATCTGCTCCAGGGTGTGAAAATGTTTACGAGCCCCAGAGCTGGCTCAGGATGCAACAAAGTTTAGCTAGTTATGCTTGTCACCAACCATTAATGGTTTGGAAACAGGCAGGACATTGGCTGGGCTGTCGCAGGCATTTGCTGCCTTAGGCAGGCCTTGTTTAGGGGATGTCCCTGCTGCTTGATGCAGAGCAGAGCTGGTGCAGCTGGGGCAGCATTGCCTGCTGTTGCAGCTCCTGCCTGCTTCTGCCTCTGTGGGCACTGCTCTTATGGCCAAAGGTGTGTGATGTCCCCTCTTGTTCCCCAGTCCCTTCAAGCTTAGGAGGGAGCCGTTTGGAGACAGTAGGGAAAACAGGAGGAGGCAGAGGAGGGATAGGATCATGAAGGTGTTGTGGGGCGGGGGATGAATGGGCCACCAGCATGCATTGGAAAGGAGTGGGTCAGATCAGCTTCTTTCTGATGTGGGACTCGAGAGCAAGGCAGCACTGTGGATTTAGCTGCAAGCAGCAGGGGGCTGGATGGTTATTGCTGCAATGCACGCTTTGTGGTTTCCTAATTTGTGGGCTTTTCTTTCTTTTCAGAATCGCTGAGAACCACACGAATAGTCTGCGAGGCTTCCCACATCAAGGATATGTTCTGTCCTGCGGCTGGCATGCTGCATTTGACAGCGTGGTGCCAGACCTCTCTCCCTGCACTCTGCTTTTGTAATTTTTTCCCCTTGCTTGTTTTCTTTTCCCTTCTTTTGCACTCTCTAATAGCTGTATTTTGTGTTTCCTTGTCTTATTCCCTGCTTCCTTGACTGCTGCTTCTCTTTGTAGCCCTTGCTTCTCCAGCCAGGATCCGCAGTTTCCGAGGCTGTGGGAGGGTGACAGTGCAACCTGACATTTTACCATTTATTCTTGACTCCCAGCAGCTGAGTCCATCTAAATTATACATCTGGCTCTGTCTTCCTTTCTTTCCCTTCCCATCGAGCTCTCCTCAGCACAGTACAGAAAACGCTCTTCTAGAAAACACTGAAAACCCACCGGCATGTGCTTGGGGGACCCCCAGTCTCTTGGGTGCGGGGGCAGCCCTGGAGGTGCTGGATGCCTGCCACCCATATACTTACCACGAGTCCCCCGGGGCCAGGCTGCTTTGTCGTCCAGGGTCACATCTCCTGCTATGCCTCTGTCTTCTGAAGTCCAGGGAAGAAATGTCAGCGTGAGGGGAGCCCAGGCTGCCATTTCTAGCGCGGATGTGTGGTGCCACGAGGGCTCTCCTCACTAGATGTCACTGTGAGGCTAGGTTTTGCCTGCCGCAGGCAGAGCAGCCAAGAGGGATGGGTGCTGAGGTGGGTGCTGAGCAGGAGCAGGAAGGAGGGTGTGGAAGAGGTTAGCAGGCCATCTGTTGAGTTGCCGTAGGCTTTACCCAGCCTGGGCAAGTTTTGGGCACAGAACCAGCAAGGTGCAGGAGGGTTTTGGGGTGCAGTTTCATACCACAGCCCTTGAGAACCCAAGGCAGTACCTGGTAGTCATCAGAGCCTTGGTATGAACCAGTTACCATAACTTTTGTCTAATCAGTGCTTACCTCCTGCTGATCATCATACCGGTTTGGCAGCAAGTCCCTTGCTAATGCTCAGTCCTGGCTCACTGTTCACTGTCCCCATCTGCCATCACCCATCTGTAGCCCTGGCTGCAGCACACCTCCATCCGGTGAGTGACCATGTTACTGCCTTGCTGGCAGGGCTGTGGTGGAGAGGACTCTTGGTAGAGGGAGGCATCATGGTAGCCCCCAAAGTCGAGGTGGGAGCTGTGGTGGGTGGTGTAGGGAGGCCTGGCAGAGGCTGGCCTTTCCTCTCACCAAAGAAGCCAAATGACAAGCTGGCCATGTGGTCCCTGATACTGAAGATGTGGGGTAGAGTGGGAGCTGGCAGACTCAAGCACCTGTAGGGAGTCTGGCTCACATGAGACCTCCCTATGCAGTGAGCAAGACCTGTCCCACAGTTGGCACGCACATTGCTAAACATAGTGGCAGATGCTTTTATAATTTTAACTTCCTTATTTTGGGGGGGCTTTCATTCTTTCACTTTTTCTTTCCTTTCTTCACCCCTCTATTTTGATAGCTGTCTTTTGACTTGTGTTGCCCGTTTCCCTCTCTCCTTGTCATCTCTTTCTCCTTCTGGCCCTTGCTTCTCCAACCAGGGTCAGCAGTTTCTAGAAGGATGACAGTTCAACCTGACCTTTTATCTCTTGGTCTTGACTCCTAGAACTTGAGTCCCTCTAAGTTGTAAGACCAGCTCTTCTTTCTTATCTTCCTCCCTTACTCCACTGTTTGTTCCTGCAGCTTCATATTGTGAACTGGACCTTGCGATCCTGTCTCCGTACTCTGAGGGGTCCCTACTGTACAGAACTTGTAAGCTGTATTCTAAGGGAGAAGAACTGACTAATAAATGCCCCATGAATCACCAATATCTGTGGTATAGATGATCTTTAGGGGAGTGATGTGGTTTTATTTTTTAGATAATCAACTGCAAGCCAGAAACAAGGGAATAAGGGTTAAGTGGAAAGCTATCAGTTCTGGGAAAGTGTTTTGGTGTGGTCGTGCATGGGTATAGCAGCCTCCTATCTTATTGGGTACACCCTGATTTACATTGATGTAGGAGCACACCCAATATAGGTGTTAGCATCCGTATGAGTTTCTGTCTGGGTGTACTTAACATGGATGGAAATGGTGCCATGGGCTGTACAGTGTGTGAGCTCGTCAGCATGCATCTATGCTGGTTTGGTACAGCTGAGTCTCTGCATGGGATTAAGATGGCTCTGTGCAACCTAGGTATGTGCATCTACACATACATGTGCGTTAGTGCTGAGTAGGATGTGAAAGAGATTGAATGTGAACCCCCAGGACGTGCAGCCTTTGGGGCTGGCCAAAGTAGTGCGGAACCCCAGAGAGACTGCTGGGCTCGCCTTGCTGTGCTCTTCCAGCTGGGAGCTGTACCGGAGGCTGACTCCAGCTCTGCCTGATCACGTGCCAAGGCGCATTAGCATTCACTCCATCACAGCACAGCCCAATTAATATTTGATTCTGGCAAATGAAGGAGGACAGAGAGATTAAATGGGGCTGCCAGCTGGGGTGCTGGGAGTGGCAAGGGGGAGGCATGCTCTTTTTTGTGCCTGGAGGAATAGGACTAGAAGACTTTCCTGGAAGAACCATCAGGATCTCCCCTTCACAAGCAGTAGCTCTGAATGGTCTGCCCTGGTGAATGTGGGGCACAAAGCTGTGCTGTGTCCAGGTGGCTCTGCAGGTGGGATATGGAGCTTTTCACAACTGGGTTCCTGCCAGCCTCTGGGCTGACAGCTGGGTGTGATCATGGAGGTGGAGGAGAAGATTGCCTGAACCCTCTGGGGCCTAACTGTGTAGATCTAGCGGAGCGGACATGGCCAGTTAGTGCTTGTAGGAAGCTGCAACACCTGAAAGGGACCCCTTGGAAAGCTCTCTGCAGGAATGTAAATGGAGATCCAGGCCACAGAGGCCCTCGGGAGCAACTTCTTTGTCCTTTACTTCATGCATTGGCCGATAGCAGATCAGTGTCAGTGATGCCCTCCGTGCTGCTCAGCAGGACATGTGGCTTTGCTTCCACATCACAGGCAGGTGGAATGAGGTGGATCCTGTGCCTTCCCCGTTTTGGCAGAGCTGCCTGCAGTCCCCCCAAGGGCTGGGAGGCCCAGTGGGGTTCAGCAGGGCCACAGGAAGCTGGGCTGGGCTGTGGCTACTTTAAGCCACCTCCTGATGTGGTTGCCCTATCCCAGATAGGCATCGTGTCACTTCGCAATTGAAAAGCCAAATGAATTTCCAGGTGGTTTGCAGCTTTTATGATTCACTCATTTGCTTTTCTCTCATTCTTTCCTTTTTGATTTTTAATTTATTTTTTTCTCTTTCTCTTTTCTGTCTCTGTTCACTCCCGCCAGCTGCCTGCTTTGAATTTAGTTTGTATCAAGGGCAGGAGAAATTAATTTTCTGCTTTCCTATTTGGTGCAGAATGGATTCTTTCCCCTCTATTCTCCTTCCCTGCCTGTTGCTGAAGTAAAGAGAGATGTCTTGGAAGCATTTCCTTTTTAAAATCTCCTTCTGCTCTCTTGTAACTACTTGGCCTCTCTGCTGACAGTGTGGGACAGATGCTAACGCAGTACTCCTTTCCTGATCCAAGAGCTGGGCATATTGCAAATAACCAAGTGACAGCACATCTCACTACAAATCTAGCTCCAAAATAATAATAAAAGAAAAAGGAAAATAAATATTGGGGCAGTTGGAGAGGGGCAGGTCGTTTGGAATCGTTGCTGCTGCTGAGCTCCTGGGAGCTGCCAGCATACAGTGTCTTAGGGTTCAGCGTTGGGACAGCGGCTATGGCCAGACCCTGCTTGAAGCTGGGAGGGGAAGCGTGGCATGACAGGATAGCAGCCAGGAGGTGATACGGTCAGCTTGCAGCAGACATCTGGTAAATAGATTGTTTTAATCTGGAAATTGTGGGGTTTGTGGTGCAGATGTTGAAGTTCCCTGTTAGGCGTAAAAGAACTGAAAGCAACTCCCCAACAGGCCAGTAGTGTATGGGCTCTGTGTGTGTATATGCAGTACTTGCTGGTAGTGAGATGTGGCGTTTATGTTACCTTTTAGCGAGGAAGAATCGTTTCTCTCTACATTCTAATTATGTTCCATTAAAATGCAAATTTGGGTTTATGCATTGAAATTGTCAGTACCATTGCCATGGCAACTGGAGCTTGAGGGTGGGGAATTGGAATAGGTGGGACCATGCATCTCTCTCTGAATCCCTCTCAGATACCTCCAGGTAATTGAAATCACAGTGGCCTTCCAGGAATCGTGGCACTTTGCCACTAGTGAATTTGGGGCGTCACTGAAGTTCTCCTTGGAGCTGTTTTAACAGGGTGAGCCACCATGTCTGTAGGTCACTGGGTAACTCCCAGCAAAGTGGAAGAACTAGTGCACAGGTAATTCAGAAGGAGGTGAGTCCTTCCCATTTCATCCCCCATGACATGCTTCTTTTGAAGTGTCTGGCTAGGAAGGAGAAAGAGATCTCTTATGACTTCACTAACTTCCACCTGGAAGTCCTTAGATAGTGCCACACTTAACTGGAAGATTTAAGTGGCATCTGTGCTTTTAAAACCACTCACCTCCAGTTAAACACCCAGTTAGACTGCCTTGATTTCCTTTGGTGATGTCCTGCAGCAGTGAGTTACCCTGGTCAATCATCTGTGGCACAGAGTGAGTAGAATCTTCCCTATACAACCTTCCTGGGGTCCTTCTCCTTTCTCTTGTTTGTTTTGCATGGCAAGATGGTGTGACTGTATCTTCCTCCTCATTTACAGCTGTGACTCCTGGATCTTGTCTCCCTCCTGTTTAAGAATTAAATGAAGGAGTTTCAAGATGCTGGGTGGAAGTGAATGCTGAGGAAGACTGGGATATGACTAAGTACGTTTTACAGGGTGAAAATGTGCACTTCTGTTTTGGCTGTTGACTGAAAATTTTGGTGATAAACAAAATGTGATGAGTTAATTCCCAAACTACATTGACAGCTGGGTAGGGAAGATGGGACTAAGTCTGTTTTCTGTCTCCCCACCCCTATTAAGAGGTTCACAAAATCAGCTGACTCCTCATCCTGGTGTTGGCAAGGGATGGTTTTTCCTCTGGACTGGGAATATGATTTTCTGGTAGTGAAACCTAGATATGGTCTTATGAACCTTGTGATCCAGACTGCAGTTTCTGTTGGATGTAATTGACTTGGATAGCTTGGAGGCTGTTTATCATTTGCTTAACAGTGAAATAAAGGAAAGAGAAAACATTCAGAGCAGGCTTTAGTTCAGCCTGGGGAGGTCCCAAGTAAGAAAAGGTAAAGTCAGGCATTGCCTTTTGCCTTGATACAAGACAGTGACAAACTGGAGTGTTTAGTGGGGACCATGGAGATGATCAGGGAGTTGGAGCATGTAACGTGAGGAAATGCTGAGGGCACTGCCTTCGTTCAGCCTGGAGAAGAGCAATTTAAGGGGGTGTCTAACTGGTAAGGCAGTGAAGTGTGTGTGTAGAGGAGATGAAGCTGGTCTCTTCCCAGAGGTGTGCACCAAGGACAGTAGGCAGCAGAGACAGTTGCAGCAAGGGAAATTTCAACTCCATATAAAGAAAAAACTTAATCAGAGAGCCATAAGCTTACAGCATTTGAGATGGTGGCCCAGAGAATTTTTGAGTCTGCATCCTGTGAGATACTCAAAACTCAAGCAGATGAGATGTTGAGCAACCTGCTCTGGCTTTGAAGTTAGCCCTGCTTTGAACAGAGAGATGGACCAGAGAGATGGACCAGAGGCCTCCAGAGATAGCCTTTTACAACCAGTTATTCTGTGGGCTCCTACTGGGGGAAGGTTCTGTGACTCATGGTCACTCTTCTCTCCACTAGGATGAATCACAGCACAAGTCATCTGTGGGCTTCTTTTGCTGGAAAACGCAAGACCTTACTGTGGACCTTCAGCTTCTGCTTTGGGGGAGTTATGTCTGTGCTGTGAGCACAGAAGTGACAGCAACACTGGCTGTGCAGAGCTCTAGATCCTGTGAAGACAAGGAATATATCGCTTGCTACTTCCAACCCAGGCAAGCCATTAACTTGAGGAGATCGGGTTCCCCAGGAGAGACATCTGACTGGGAGCGAGGGATAAGAATAAACCAGGCCGATTTACATGTCAGCATTTCTCAAGGAGTAGTTAAACAATATATGATAACGCCCTCCCCTTCCGAGTAGAGATGATGGGAACTAAAAAAAGCGATATTCGAGTTTCTGCATCTCCAAGGCATGGAAGTAGCCTGAAGGTACCTGAAAACAGAGCAATGAAGAAATGATTTAGGTGGGAAAGAAGCCATTTCACCATGTTCAATATTATCATCATTAAGCTGATCAGCTTTACCAACAAGGAAGATACTGAGAATGAGAGAGCAAATACTGTAAGGGAAGTTGAGGAACACACATTCAAAATAGCTGTGTTCTGGAGAAAACCTGTCAGTAAGTGCTTGCAGAGGGAGAGACAGAAGGTGAGATGGAGACCAGAAGAGAAAGTGGAGAAGAGAAAATGACAGGATGGAAGAGAGTGGGAGAAAAGAAAATTTCTATCATTTCTGTAAATCTCTCCATCCTGCTCCCCCTCCCTTCCCTCAGCTGCACAATGAGACTCAAATTCCGCCTGCACCATCCTGGTAGCATTCTGTTCCCTCTGGGATGTTCAACCCAGAACCCCTGCTCCACATCCCTGCCTGCTATTCCCAGCTCCCACCTCCTTTCTGTTTTCACAGCCATGTCTTTGTCTTTGAGACAGAGGGCTTGTGCCACATCTCCTTCTCTATAGGGTGCAACAGGGGTTTCCTCTCTTACCAGGCTGGGGTTTTACTAACTGGGAAGATTTAACTCTGTGTCTGCTTTGAAGGAGCTTTCCAAGCTAAGGAGTAAAAACCTTCTTTGCTGACAGCAGTGAAAGGTGGCTTCTGTCTCATTGCTTTTGGGGAAAAGCGGACCTCATTGATTTTGGGGACATAGCTGACCCCATGGGAGTCCCTTGTCACCCGTGCTTCTGTAATGAGTTATGAGTAATGGGTTCAAACTTAAACAGGGAAGGTTTAGATTGGATATGAGGAAGAAATTCTTTAATGTAAGGGTGGTGAGGCACTGGAATGGGTTCTCCAGGGAAGTTGTGAATGCTCCATCCCTGGCGGTGTTCAAGGCCAGGTTGGACATAGCCTTGGGTGGCATGGTTTAGTGGGAGGTGTCCCTGCCCATGGCAGGGGGTTGGAACTGGATGATCTTAAGGTCCTTTCCAATCCCAACTATTCTATGATTCTAACTCAGTCCCTTATCTACAGGGCTAATTTAAAATTAAGTGAGATCATATATTGGTCTCACTTCATCAGTGAAGTGAGTGAGAAGAAAAAAGAGTGGTTGTTCTGTTTCTTCATGTGCTCAATTAACCAGAAAAATGCTTTATCTACTCTGAATGGCTGTCCAGAATAACTTGTTCTATGCTATTGTTACATTGATCAGCTGCTCTGTTCAAGGAGGAAAAAAGTAGTCTCCACTTAGGAAGACAAAAATCTTAGCTCAAGAAAACTATAAAATTTAGAGTTTCTTTTCTGGCTCCTCCTCTTTACCAAGTTCAGCTCTGTCCTGGAATAATCCATTTCACAGAAGAATACATCTTAAGTATTCAGAAATCAGCACAATCATACCACACATTAACTTATAATCAACCAGGTTGGAAAAGACCTTTAAGATCATCAAGTCCAACCATTACCCCAGGACTGCCAACACCTGCACTGCTTTACAGTACTAAAATGTTTAATTCAGCTCATGTTCTTCATTAGCAACTAAAGGGCTGCTGGAAGGCTGGCTGAGGAAAGGTAATGCCAGCTACTCAGCTTCAGAAGGCACAGTCCTGATCCTGACCCGTCTGCCAAACAGGTTTGTAAGTAAACTTCTGAGAAGCCTTAAGTAAACGTTTCAACTAAAAGTAAAGGTTCTCATCATACACATGCTATTGTTCAGAATAAGACTCACATCAATGGTGATGAGATCTTCAATCATGTGCTTGTTCCAAAAGAATCTGTCATCAACCTGTTTAAAACAAAACCGGCAGATTCTGCAATAGTTTCAGTAAAGTTTGGCAATATCTTTGGTAAAGACAGCAGTGTTACTCACTACAACTGTACATACAAGTCTAGTGTTCACTACATTTGAACATAACAGCTCAGTTCAAGACAAAACTGGAGGCTTTTGTTTCATTGCCTTGCACTGAAGTGGGTTCACACAGGGCAAGACCTTCAGTTGCTGTAAATCATACCCACAGAGAATGTGAGCAGTCAAGTTTGGACCACATACATTATTGAACACCACATCTCCCAAAAGAAGGAAAATAACCAAAACAAGAAGGCACCCCTCACCAAACCCAAACCATAACTTACTTTTCGCCACAGTGGTAAGTTGGTTTTCTCACACACACTCTGCCTCTGCACAGAATTTGTTAGGTCATAGGTGAGGCTGTAGTAAAAGGAGTCTGAATCCATGAACATTTTGAACAATTCCTCCAATAATCTCTTTTCCAGCTTTTCTTTCTCTTTGCTTTCTTTAATCTGAAAGAAAAGCAATGGCTTTCTTTTATCTTTCTCTTTGAAAAAGACTCCAGCCATACTGCTAAATGCCATTTCTAGCCTTGTAGATCAAATATTTTCCCACTGAGGAGGAGGATCTTGACGTTCCCAGCAGAGATAAACACAACGGATGGCATCCTTAGAAATATCACACTATTACTTTCAGCAGTTAAGGCATTCCAACCACTCAAACTTCTGGAGCTTACATTCAAGTAGTAGTTTCAATCTCAAGAGTTTCAGAAGTATTGTATCTACTTGTTCTAATTTTAATAAATATTATTTGGACTTTCTAAACCAAACCATTATTGTGTTAAAAGCTCTTTTTGGCAAAATTGAATGGTGTTCTCTGAGGAACTGTGCACCACATTTTGTCTCCAACTCTACATTATACTGAGATGCTTATGCAGACTGATTTGTATTGGATTAGAATCCCACTAGAAGCTAATCCTGGTAAAATTTAACAGTGCCTAAAAACCACACTTTATTAGTAATTCTACCCAAATTCTACAGTTACAAACTGAAAAATCATAAAGAGTCACAGTTAAAGTATCAAAAATTATACGGAACTTCAAGACAGAGCAGCTGCGCATTCTGCAGTTTTTCACTACTCCTCTTAGTGCTCCATTTGATCATCCACCACAACCTTCGCATTATTAACTAAACATTAGGAAAAGAAACAAGGAAACAGTAGGAAGCTGTACCTTCTTTTTATTTGGAGCAGACACATTTGATTTAATTTGAGTAAGAGTCTTCAGCAGAAACTTCGTGTCATCTGGGGACTGCGTAATCTTCTCCGGCTTGTTTATCCCAAAATGGTGCTTTTTACAAAGCTAAATAATGATAATGGATTAAAGCCAGTAATGATAATGAAATAAAGCCAGTACTAACATGCTCTTTAAAAAGTTCAAGGAAATTTTAATTGAAGTCTATAAAATAAGACTGCAATATCCACAGTCCTAGGACAGACAATTGGAAATACAGGGGGAATATTCAGATTTTCATTTTCAGTGTAATCAATAATATGATTTGCCCTGTGGAGGACTTGGGGGCATTGGTAGATGAGAAAATGAACATGAGGGGGCTGCAGTGTGCTCTCGCAGCCCAGAAAGCCAACTGTACCCTGGGCTGCATCAAAAGGAGTGTGACCAGCAGGTCGAGGGAGGTGATCCTGCCCCTCTGCTCTGCTCTCATGAGAC
>JANRGW010040992.1:0-37043 GCA_024733675.1 Psilopsiagon aymara
TTCGATTCTCCTTCCCATCCCCCCAGGAGCAGAGGGAAGAAAAAGGGGGAAGTGAGTGAACAAACTGCGTGGCTGATTTATGGTTTAAACCAGGACACATCTGTTTCCCCCTCTTCTTCCCTTGCCATATATCTTTTATTGCAAGTTCTGATCACCATAGGGTTGGTTGGTTTCTCATTTTTAAGTTACTGAAGAGCTTCCATTAGATCCCCTTTTTCCTTTTTCTTCAGTATATCTGTCATCCAGGAACATTGGCTCATTCTGGATTTGAGTTTAGTTTCTTAAATTTCAGCATGAAAAGAACTGTTTGTCCTTAAATTCTTGAGGAGTGTTTAAAAGAAACCTAACAAAGAGATCAGCTTCAAAGACAGCTTCACAACACCACTTAACAGATACTTAGCTTCAAGCAAATATTTGTTATTCTGCAGTAGATGGGACCCACTTAAACTAGCAGCCATTTAAATTCTTGCCTAAGCTAGAATCAATGGTAAAAAATAGTGTAACAGGTACATTGAAAAATGCATAATAAAGAAAAAGTGACAGCAAACTGTGGATTGTGTGGCATAGTTAACTGAAGCTACTGCCTATTTTTCTTTTTTAGAAGGTGTGATTGTCTTTCCCATGCACACTTTGAATAAAACTAGTGGTAATAAAAGCTAGAGAAACACAAAAGAGAAAACCTTATTGTTCCAAAAGGAGACAAATTGTCAAAAAAATGCTCACAGGTGCAATGACAGATGACATGGACTCCTCTCGTGAGGTGAAGACATTTATTGAGATACAGATCAATTTTCATACCCTTATTCTAGCCCCACAACGCAATTTTTGGTTCCCTTTTTTCTATATAGAGCATTGATCACAAGATTATGACATTATTCTTTTTTCTTAGCACAGGCTTATCTGATGTTAGTCTTGTGATTACATTATTACAGGCACAGCAGTTCATGATAGTATTATTGAAAACACAGCATCTCTATAATCACTTATTGGTAACACAGCAGCTACATGTTCTATTCTTGCTTGTAGCCAGTTCCTTTTCTTCACCCTTGGTTCTTTCTTTCCCAAGGCCTGCGCCCAACCATCAGTATGAAGTCTCAACCGCTGCTCATGGTGGAGGCCAAGCTGCAGCCATCTTCCTCACACAGTGAAGCATTCACTGTGAGTAGGCTCCCAAGCTGCCTTAAAACACACTATATTAAAATTAAAGACATTTTTTATGTTCTAGCCATGAAGGTCAATCCCTGCCATGATATAATTTCGGGATGAAATACTTCTATGTAATAGACTCCAGCACTTGCTCCTGGGTGTGCAATCTTCTTCTGGCATAACATAAGGGTCTAATATGTTTTCAGCACTGCCATGAAATCATTTCTGAGTTGCAAGAGGAAAGAGGAATATACAGACAAGATCGGTGTGTTCCTTGTTGGCTGAAAGAAGCTTATCTGTCTTCTGACAGATCTTGCAAATGAGCTACCCATAGCACAAGTTCACCTGTTGTGGTGCTGCAGCATTATATCCAAGATAGCACTCAATCCTGGACATGGCTCAGCTGAATCCTCTTTCAGCCTACTGTCTTCACTCTCCTGTAATCACTTGTTCAGCTACGATTCTGATGACCCTTTGATGAGACCACATTTTATTTGGGGTTCTCATTCAACTCAGGGAGGACTGAACTCGGGACAAATTTAAAAGAACATAATTAAAGCATGCCAGCAACGCTGAAGAACAGTGGGACACAATGATCTTTAAAGCTCCATTGTTTTGATTTGAGGAATAGATAAGAAACTGAAGAAGACAAGGTAAACTGCACAAATTAACATAGTAATTCCTTAACTAGGTTTCAAACATATTCAGATGGTCTGAGCCCTTATTGAGAACAAAAACTAAGAAGTTTCTCTCCTTAAAAGACAGAATTACAAGAATATTTTTCTTAGTACTTGTCTGTGTTACTATTCCTAAAATTGCAATTTTTCTCTGCAAAATAGCAGAGTGACATGGAATAACTGCCTCTGGATTCATTTGTCTTTTTCAGTATTTTGCAGAGAAGTTCTATACAAAGATGGGAAAGGTTAGACCAGCCTCAGGGAGCCTCCATATCAGAAATTAAGTAATTTCTTTCCATGTTTCTTCACAAATAACATGCATAAGAATACATGAATTTTCCTACGTTGGCTCAATTATGATTACGTCCCAGATTCACCACCTATTTTTACAAATTGTCAGAAAATTAATCATTTCCCACCTATGTGCAGTTTTCTTTATTTCCCACCAGCTCACCCTGTGCCTTCCCTTTTGTATTCTCCACTTGCTTCTTTCATTGCTTTCCCTTTTCTTTCCTCTTTTTTTAGCTTTTCAAAGGCTCCCTCCCATTGTCGCTTACTCATACCTTGTTCTTCTGAAAAATATCTGCAGCAGCAAACCATTTTGCAGGGAGTGACAAGAGACACTGCTGATTCAGTGCAATGAGGACATGTGATACAATGAGAGGAGTGGGTGGTTTTACAGCCCATGTCAAAATATGGGTTGGCCTTAGTTTTCTTGCAAATTTGTGTAAATGACTGGGTTTGATTCTGTGCATAAAGAGAAGTCAAGTTTGGCATAAGTTTTTTGCTGGTTTGGAAGAATTTTTACCTATCTACAGTTCAGAATTTTTTGCATATAATTATTATAAATTATTCCCTGCCATGAAATCAAAGGCAGCTATAAACAATGACTAGCTTCTCTGAAGGAACATACTTGAAGGACTTGAACATACATGGATTTGTTACTGTTTTTCAGAAATCTTCAATAATAAAATAGCTCAAATCACGCTGAACAGGTACTGTCCATTATGAAAGCGAAAAAGAAAAAAACAACACTCAAAATGAAAAGACACTAAATCATAAATGGTTGGAATTTTTTGGGGGGGAGATTTTAATTTGAAATGACACTGCAGCAGAAACTGCCTGCAAACATATCACTGTGCCTCCACACAGTAGATTCACACATGACAAGAGTTTTTTTGTCAATGTACTTTATCACTTCTATGTACTTCAACCCCTCTACCTGTATGCTGTGACACTGGAAAGAATTAGAGGAAAATAAAACCATCACATTCCTAGCATCAGAATTCAACTTTCCTCATTATTCACACAACAAAAAATACCTATGGAGATTGTTTTTATGTGAGCTGGAGATAGGATGTCAGACACACTCCTATTAAGGCAGGCTGAGAGAGCTCGGTTCTTTCAGCCTGGAGAAGAGAAAGCTCCAGGGAGACTTTATAGCAGCCTTCCAACACCTGAAGGGGGCCTACAAGAAATCTGGAGAGGGACCTTTCACAAGGGTATGCAGGGACAGGACAAGGGGCAATGGCTTTAAACAGAAAAAGGGAAGATTTAGATTAGATATCAGGACAAAGTTCTACACTATGAGAGTGGTAAGACAAGTTGTGGCTGCCTCACCCCTGGCAGTGTTCAAGACCAGACAGGATGGGGCTCTGAGCAGCCAGGCCTAAAGTAAATTGTCCCTGCCCATGACAGGGGCATTGGAGCTAGATGATTCTTGGGTCCCTTCCAACCCAAACAAATCTATAGTTTCTTGAAAATGTTTTGAACAGTCCTACAAGAGACGTATCTACCAGGAGAAAATCTTCAATGCCTTGAATACATACAAGAGATTTTTAGGCATAGAAGTCCTAAGTTAATGTAAATACCAAATTTTGACTAATCCCTTCTTCAACTAAGAACCATGAGTAAACGCATTACGAAGAATCAAGTCACCACAAACAAATCACTGGGTACATCTGTAATCTCAGAGGTCTGAGTAAAAAGAAGTCTGAGGGTCGCATGATCTGAATGCTGATACCATAGGAAGTGGTTCATCTGGTTAGAAATATTCATGGGTTACTTTTTCACTGACAGGCTCTTTCTGATACTGTCACTCTTGCAGCACTAGGAGAACATCATAAAAGTTCTTTATTTCATCTTCAGGTTGTTCCAACACAAATGGCACCGACGCTGGCAAACCATCAGTACCAAATCTGTACTTAAGTTATAGCAGCAGTAGTCATGACATCATATGATTACATCATATTGCAGAAAGAATGACAATCAGATTTTTAATTTTTCTGGTTGATTGGTCTGTTGTTTAGTTTTATTTTTGGTGGATATGGCATTCTACAGAAATTCTGAAATAGAAGATGAAGTGATTATCAAGTTGATTATTAAGTGATTATCTTGCATTTATTTTGAGATTTAGATATCTAAATAAAACAGCAAAAAAGAGAAAGGGAAGAGGTGGGAGAAGGAGAGAAGAACCTGCTATTAACAAAAGACAGCAGGAAATAAAATACTACAGAACATTCTTCATAATGTATGAAGATAAATGAATAAAATAGAAGACAGAAGAACAAGTGAAAGGCATGAGGTAAAGAATGAGAATCTCTTTTTATCATGTGGGTTTAACATAGCTGTACTTCAGTAGAGCTACTTCTCATATGCACATATGCAAGAAAAAAAACTCATGATCTATGAGCAAACATATTTACTAATTAACCATGTCAAGAAGAAGGGAATGGTGATGCGGGATGCCTTGTGTGTCTAGAGAAGCATAGAACAGGGCTGAACAGAAACTGGTGGTCATGTTTTCTCCAGAGAGTGTAAACTGTCTTTTTAGAGCTCCATGATAACAAATATCCAGGAACACTTGGACAGACTTCAGAGTTTCTACTCGGTACTTGCGCAATCTTCTTACAAACATTTCAGAAGTCTGTGAGCCAATATCCTTTGATCTCCTACTCTTCTGCTGTGTAAAAATCCCCAATGATCACCTTAATTATCTGTGCTCAGAGGAACAAAACCAGAAAAGGCAAATTCCCCTTAACAAAGGTAGGACAAATGTAAAAAAGATTAGGTCACCTAAGAACCATCGGGTGGAGCTGAAGACTAAGAGCACCCCACCTTGGCCAACAGCACCTCTCCCACAACACTGTTGTTCCTCACAATCCATTATCTACTGAATAAAACCAGCAAATGATACTAGCCTGGTGTGTTTTAAAAATGAAACACCTTCAACGAACATCTGAAATACATGATTTCACTGACAGGAAACTTTTATATTCTGAAGTAGTTGGATTATCTGCTAAAACCTGGTACTTCAGTTGAATGTTCAGGACTTTGATGCCCAAAGGATAACAGATAATCTGAGGGTGGGTGGGTACTTTGAATAGTCATTTTTATTTAGAAACAGCTACATATTTTATCAGGTTCCTACGAAAGCAGAAAATCTGTGTAAGATACAAAATTTGTGCCCTCCAAGTGTCTTGTTCTGCCAAAACACTTGCCATTCTAAATAGCCTGACCTAGTATTCATTTAAGTTCTCATGTATAGGTACTGCATTCTTTTGTAGCTATGGTAATGGTGACAAAAAATGGTTTAGTGTTATCCATTACTGAGTTCAAATGCAAAACCAGCTTTTCTACTTATTTTCTCTCATTACAACATCAATAGAAAAAATCTTGCAGTCACATCACAGTTGTTTCATACAGCTATGCTCACTTGAGTACATTTGAGAGACTACAATTTTTAGGAACTAGTCCCAGCTCCTTGCGCAGGAAAACTACCTCTTTAACTCAGAAGATATTCATGTGTTTTCATCTCTAATCACTGGCTGTAGAAACTTGAATGTTACCAGACATCCTATTGTAACTTGACCTTTTTAAAGAATTTTTTTTTTCCTGAGTATGTGTCCTGGGTTCAGCAGTAGCAGTCATTTTTCTCCTCCTTAGTAGCAGGTGCAATGGTGTGTTTTCAAATGTAGTCTGGGAATAGCACTGATAACACTGATGTTCTTAGTTGTTGCTAAGTAATGTTTACTCCAACCAAGGACTTTCTCAGTCTCATGCTTTGCCAGGGAGGAGGGGAAGCCGGAAGGAGGCAGACAGAGACACCTCTCGCAAACTAACCAAAGGGATATTCTATGCCAGAGCACAAAATGCCCAGTGTATAAACTATGGAGAGTCACCCAGAAGGCCCAGATGGCTGGTTAGGTTGGGCTGGGTATTGGTTGGCTGGTGGTGAGCAGTTGTATTTTCTTCCCTTGTTACTCCCCTTGCCATTATTATTATTGGTGGCAGCAGCAGTGGTTTCTGTTACACCTTAGTTACTGGACTGTTTTTATCTCAACCCGTGGAAGTTACATTCTTTCAGTTCTCCACCTCATCCCTCCAGGAGCAGGATGGGAGAAGAAGGGGGAGTGAGCAAGAGGCTGTGTGGTTCAGAGCTACTGCCTGTGCCTAAACCATGACAGGGTACAAAATCTGAATACATAACTTACTTGCAACTGTAAATAGTCTAGCTGTAACATGGGAACAGCTGCCTATTATAGTACAACTAACAGAGAAAAACATTTCCTACATCTTTTCACATCTTTGTGACAATGCTGCTTGAGTCCCCACATCCCCAGTTTTCCCAGTATCTACAGTACTGCACTGCCACTCTCCCCTAGTTTCTCAAAGTAACAACATACCAACTACCCTAAATTTATGTTCCGGGGATTCAGAGTGTTTCATTCATTTCCCTCTTTTCAAATACATCTTGTCCTGGCAATGTACTACACAAAGTGTGAGAATGTCTATTTCCCTCCTGAAGTGTCACAAGTGGTTAAGAAATCAACTTTTTCTCCTGTTACTTTTTGCCTCTGCCCGGCACTGAAAACACTGAAGGACAGTCAATTAAGCACAGCAGAACTACAAGTCTAAATATTTGGAAATACTTGCCTGGATTACTTTTTCTCACTTTCCTGCACAGAGTTTCTTTCCCCATCACTTATGCTATGCACTCTATTACTCAGTGAGCAATTATTTTGTGTTATCTTCCATCAGTCATGAACAATAAATGATTTTGTAACTTCTATTCTTACATATACTTACAAACTATTTTAATTCCCTAATTGCTTTTTTTCTCATGTTCTTTCACCAAAATGCCTTAGTTGAACCCTCTGCAAGCACAATTTTAAGAAAAATCAAGATGGAGTTCAGCAAAATCTTGTGTCACAATATTTTATATTTATTCCCCTCTTCTCTAGAGGCTGGAATTTAAAGAACATGAGAACACTTTCTGTTGCAAACTCCAGTGATGTTAGGAAGCGCCGAAGTCTGACAAAAATAAATAAAAAAGGGTTTTGCTGATCTTAACAGCAACAGCAGAATCTGATTACAAAAAACATTATTTTACTCCTGCCAAAATTAATGATATGAATGTACTTCATAACTGACTTTATCAGACACTTCATATCCCAGTAATAAATTCCTTCATTAGAATGCATCACTTTTGTAGGAACCTATTTTAAAAATGAATGGCAGCATGCTTAGTTTTGAAATAATCAAATTTGCTTGGGATATGTAACCAGAAATACTATCTCCTTCTCCCTTTTCACCATTGTAAGTATGTGCAGTGCTAGTTTCTTCAGTAAACAGAAGTCTGAATTAATGCAGCATGTCATATTGTCAGCTTGGTAATCTTCAAAATATAGAGATGGGTTTGAGAAGAAGTAAACAAAATGTTTTCTTTGGTACAGTGAAGTACTCACAGGAGAAGCTTCCAGGGATCCCCAAGGTTTTATCTTACAGCATTACATTGACAAGTACACCTCTAACAACCTATTTCACCCAAAATGAGCTGCACTGTCTAGACAGGTTGTGTTTGAACATGCACTTGTGTTGTTTTCAATGAAAATCAAGTATATCACAACTTAGGAAATGAGAAACAGGAGTGACTTAAGCACTGTGATTTTATTAATGTTTTATTCTTATGCAGTATGCTTTGTACTTTAGCTCGCTCTTAGTGAAAGTTCATGGCATGGAATGATTTTGGTTTGTTATCTGCAGCTGTGAATTTGTACCAAGGAAAGAAAGCACTTTTGTTACCATGTTTGCAATGATCCATGATCCAATTATTAACATTGTCTATATATAAAGGCATTGTCCTTATGAAAAGTTTGCTTGTTAAAAGATGTATTTTTCAAACAGGATAGTTTTAGTAATCTTTATAGTACAGGAGAAAAAAAGCACCTAAAACCACCGAAAGGCACAGGCTATTGGTAAGATCATTCGATTAGATCATTCTAGCCAGGATCAGTACCAAACCAGCTCCACTTCTCAGGTGACGCATAGAGATTTAGTTAGTAACTGTGAGAGGTAGTGGGAAGATGAACAAATTCTTTGGTATAACTAATCTGAGAAAGAAGATTGAAAACCATATACATATAAACCAAAGCCTTTAGTCTTTACCCAGCAAGAAAATATACCCAGTGTCTCATCACGTTTTACTCTAGAAAGAGAAAAGAAACATGTGAAGAGACCCAGGGGACTGTCACTCCATAAAACCCACAAAGTATAGGTACCTAAAAATTAAAACCTGGAGTATAGTTCAAAAGGTATGCCAGGAAAGGGGAAAAAAATGTTTTAAGGAAATTCTGGCCTCATTTTTCAAGAGAGGCAATGAAACTAAGAGGTCCTACTCCAAGCTTTTAGAACACTACCCCAAAACATCTCACTGATTACAATTATCAGCATAACTAATGTTTTGAGCTAGATGGCTGCTGCAGACAGCTTTCTGCAAGTATTTTAGAAAACTTTGGAACTACTTTTACAGTTTGATAGTATTTGCTTTTTTTTTGTTCTTTTTCATTAGTGTTCCAGAAAAGTAATTTTCAAAATGTAAGAAAACAACAAAACTGTTACAAACACATGTATTAGTATTAGTTCCTTAACTATACTACCCTAGAATCTACATAGTATTCTCCCTATGGAGAAACAGGCTTTCCATGTTATTCAACACAATAATTCATCATTATGCAAGATGAAAAAAATATGTAAATGTAATGACTAGAAAAACACACCAGCCTAAAAGGCTTAATAGCAGAGGAAAAAGATTAGTTGGTCTGGTACCACTGCTATCAAGTAATGGCATACATATGGACTCATATAAAAATAATTTATGAACATTATCCACAGAAATTTTCTTGCTTAAAAACAAATGTCTGTAAACAAATTCTGGATGTGACAGAGTTTCTTTTTGGTATGTCCTAAAGAGAAAGAATTAATTAATTTCTGTTCCCACATCACTTCAGACTCTGCTTGTTGCCTTCAGACATCAGCCAGTAGCACACAGAAAAGGAAAGCAGAACCATGAAAATGGCAAGAGCTCATCTGCAGCTAAGTATCACAGACAATTATAAACGTCACAAGTCAAGGTTCTCATATGGCCCTGGGCAACTCTGTCCACAACCTATAACCAAGATGTTTTCTCAACAAAGCAGGTACAGTGATAAGGCTGGATGGCCTGACTATTTGTAGTGATCCTGTCTGAAAAACCACTGCACATGGAAGAGCTATTGCTCCGTGTAACAGTTAACCCAAGGAACAGCTGAGAGTCGAGATTCAGAGAGGAGAAGACTCCACAGAGACCTTAATGCAGCCTTTCTGTTCTTAAAAAGGGCCTGCAAAAACAATGGCGAGAGACACAACCTGCTGTGGAAGGAAAAGGGGTGATGGTTTTAAAATAAAAGAAGGGAGATTCAGGCTGAATGTGAAGAAAAATTCTTCACGATGAGGGTGAAATACTGGAACAGGCTGCCCAGAGATGTGGTAGTTGTACTATCCTTGGAGGCATTCAAGAACAGGCTGGATGTGGTTCTGGGCAACCTGATCTAGTTGAAGACGCCCCTGCTCATTGTGAAGGGTGTTGGACTAGGTAGCTTTTGAAGGCTCCTTCCAACCCAAACTATTCTGTGATTCAGGTGGATCTTCAGTTATACCACAAAATGCAATCACAGAATGGCTGGAAAGGATCTTAAGATCATCTAGTTCCAACCTCCCAGACACCTCACACTAGACCATGTCCTGCTAGGCTCTGCCCAACCTGGCCTTGACCACCGCCAGGGATGGAGCATTCACAACTTCCCTGGGCAACCTATTCCAGTGCCTCACCACCCTCACAGAAAAGAACTTCTTCCTTATATCCAATCTAAACTTCCCCTGTTTAAGTTTGAAGCCATTTACCATTGCCCTATCACTGCAGTCCCTAATGAAGAGTCCATCCCCAGCATCCCTATAGGCCCCCTTCTGATACTGAAAGGCTGCTATGAGGTCTCCCCACAGCCTTCTCTTCTCCAGGCTGAAGAGCCCCAATTTTCTCACCCTCTGGCAGGATTAGATTATCTGGCATCAATAAGAGTATAAATAAAATCAACTAGTACAGAGAAATCTTATGTGATTTACAGACCAGAATTTGTAACAAACTAGAATCTGGTCCCTAGATAAAAAACATGACAGTCGAGACTGTTTAATGAAATAAGACAGCATATGAGTTAAAAGGTGAAAATCCAGGAGTTACAGCAGAGTCTGCATGACATCTAAGCTTTAAGGAAGTTTACAGGGAGCTATGTGGCATGAAGAGTCATATCACTGTACGGACTTCTTGCAGAGATCTAGATTTCCTCATAGGCAGAAACATCTTGGCTTAAACATGCTGGTATCAACCCACTTACAACTATGTATGTGCACCCACACCCCACACACACATAGAAGGGAAAAAGACCAGTTAGGAAGTTTAAAATAAAGATCTAAGAACTTTAAATTTACTAAGTGGAAAAAGGCCAGTTTAGGAAGATTAAGATAAAGTTTTAAGAACTTTAAATTTACTAAATCAGAAATTGAATCAGTAAGAAGTATATTGATGAAAAGTTTTGTGAAGTACAACAATTATGCAAAATATTTATCTACTTATCACACCAAGTATTGTTGAGTAATTCATACTCTTTGGGATTAGTAAAGAATGCTCTCACATGGGAAAAAAGTATAATCTTCTTAGCTTCCTGTTCAAAACCACCATTTCTGAAATCTGCCAGGTATTAAATGTGGACAGGATACTAGAGTCAATGATTTTATGGGGTTTTTTTAATGGTCCCTGCCTCCAAAACACTACCAAGCCTGCGGGACCGCTGCCAGTGTGGCACATCCTTTTCCATCCAGTGCGCTCCCCTTCTACCTACTCAAAAATAGTGAGGTTGGCATTCCTGAACACTGCGGAAGAAGCAAAGATCATGTTCAGGAAACACTGTTGTGGAAATGGGATTTATTTTGTGGAATATTTGTAATTTAGTTAGAATCCTAAGGTAAATTCATGCAATATTGTAAATCCTAGGAGAAATTACGTATTAGCAGGTCTAATGCCGATTGTTCTTACAGCTACATTTACACAGGTCTTTGATTACTATTTGAGTACTTTTAGAATTCTGTGTCAAGATTGTAGCTTACTCCATTTCTCAGTATTTTCCTGTATTTTCATTAAATGAAATCCTAGAGAGCTCATGTACACCAAGCAAATTACCCTTGTAAATTTTTTCAGACATACAAAAAAACACTGAAATCTCACATAAACTCCTCTTCAGTGTGTACAAAGATCAAACTTCCACAGGACTATGACATAAGTGTTTCAAAGCTTTGCTAGCTAGGAGTTGTTTCTCTTAAAAAGTGGAGATTTGATAAGATGTTAATCATTACAGATGTTTTTTGAGCACTGTTAGGCAGAAAAACTGAAAACCTTTAAAAGAGAATATATATTGTTTTGGAAACACCAAAACCTTTATTTCAAGTTTTTCACATTACGTTTTAAAGTTATATTTTTTTCCATTTTATTTTTTATTCTTTTTCAAATAGGTTTTGCATACTTAATATGGCAACTTGAATAAAAACTTCAAGTTGACTTAAAAATGAACGCTCTTGTATTTTTCCATTTTGTCAAAAATAATACTAAAAATAGTTTAGCTCCACTTGAACCAAATTCCTTTTGCAATTCGCCCACCAAATAGAAAGAGAACTATTATTTTTTCAGCAATACTTTGCACACTAGGAGTAAGATCAATAGGTTTTAAGTGGTTCAGCACTAAACGCAGCAAAACCATGCTGTGAGATACATTTCTAAGGTGTACGTACTGAAGAAGTATTGATGAATATTTATTGCTAACAAAGGAGCAATGATATTGCAGCACCTACTTTGGATCATATGCTCTCACTGTAGTTAATAATAGCAGCTTTATAAAAGAGTAAAAACTACAGAGAGGAGACCAGAGGTAATGCAATTTCTTTTAGCGAACTTCAGAAGGATGCTCCAGCACCTACCATTAGAAAAACACTTTGATAGTTTACTTTGAATGCCATGCGTATATTTTACATGTTGAGATACAGAATAATCACGATTTCTGTAACTTCAGCATTCTTTGAAGTGGAAACTATGGACTATTGAACTATTTACAAGGACAAATGGGCTGTAAAATCAAGACTCATTAGCAGACATGAGTTTTTCCATCAGAATTTTGCCTCAAATTAAGACTTAACATTTAGATATCTGGTATAGCAAAATTGGAAAGGGTGGGTAAGTAATGGTGACTGTCAGCATTTCCAGCAGAACAAAAAAGATCTTTCTTTGCAATTTGAGTTAGCAGCAACCTATCATATTCTTGCCCAAAATGCTGGAGCTATTATTTACTGCTACCTTAATCATGCATGTAATTTTGTAATTACTAACACAGGTCGATTTACCTACTGAATTTCAGGTATCAGCAAGATAGCAAATTTTAAATCCCTGATAAAAGGCTGAGAAAACAGAACGAGAGGGAAGAAATAAGACTTCTTTCTGTTACAATTGTATGGTTCCAGTAATGAAGATAGTGACTGTTATTATTACTGTTATTCATTAGGATACACATTTGCTTTTATTTGAGCAAATCTGCCTTTATCCAATGAGAAAGTATGACTTTATTCAGAAGAAAAAAAAATAATGTATAAATTATCCTGATTTATACTGGAAAAACCTTAAGCATTTTTACATTAATAGTTGGGGCTGGTCTTGGATTGGGTTGTTAGCTTTGGTGTTTTGTTTTTGTTTTGTGGGTTTTTGTTTGTTTTTGCTGTTTTGGAAACAAGCTGTAAGGAATGTAAAACCCAATTAGAAACGCAGCGTAATTGGGAAGTGAAGCCTTCTTCAGGTTCACATTAAGGTGTGAATATCCATCAGAGATTTTTATTCACACTTTAATTCATAGGCAGTGAAGTTGATTTATACAGCATGCAGTGCAGTCACAGTCTAACAAACAATACATCTATGTATTCAAATGAAATTCCAGGGACATTGTAGATTCTGTATGCATGAGCAGCTCTCTCACAAATTCTCCAAACTACAGCTATTCTTTTAATTACTTCCATACTCTAGTGCTTCTTCATATTACCCTTTACTCTTCTGTGAAGCTTTTCAGGTGTGTTATCTGCCTTGTGAAAAATCCTACAGTCCTGCAGAGGTAACTCTACACCAGACCAATGTAGCAACTGGTAAAACACCTGAATCTCATAATCACTGAAACTGCGAAAACTAAAGTTCATGGTACTCCCTGGAAGCATAATGGTCTACATCTGTGACTTCTGATTTATGACTGAGGCTCAAGAAATAATTAATATTTTGAACTATGTGTAACAGGCTTGATGTAATAAGAGTTATATGATTAAAATGTCAATATGACAATAATACAGAAGAAAGAGGAAGGAAAGGCGGATGAATGGTGCAATACATCAGAATATCTGGAAAAAATGAAATTCAGCAAGATGTGATTTGATAAAGAGTGCTGAGCATCAGTTCTCTGGTAGAGAGAGAGTAACTGTTACAAAACATGATTCTTATCTCCAAAGCAGTGAGAAAGATGGGAAAATATTTAGATTTTACAGTGCTTTAAATCCATTTACATAGCTTGTATTATTTGTATTATTTTTATTTATTTTATTTATTTTTATTTTATACTTGTATTATTTTTAAATGCAGCCCCTTCCTGCTTTTTCATGCTGGTAATTCATTTGCAAGGCCATCTGTTCTGAATTTACTTTCAATATTCTGTATCACTAATTCACTAATCCTAATCTGTATTCGTGGTATACAACCTGGTTAACAGAAGCGGCCACAGAGATTGTAGTGAAACCGTTTATTTCCTACCAGCACCAGCACAGAGGCTGAGTGAACAGGTAGCTGCTTGCTCTGTGAATAGCACCTTCAATGTCAAGCAAAGCTAACCCTCTAATACTGTGCAATGAAACTAATTCCTGAGAGTTTATAATGCTGCATTTTACAGAGTCAAAAGAAACACACACAGGTTTCTTTTCTCCAAGGCAGCAAAAAATATCCTAAGTGTAGAAGGTGCATGCAGGCCTAGCTACTAAATCTGACTTCAGATTAACAATGAAAAAAAATCCTTTTGGAAGCCAAAGTTAAACCCAGGTTTAATGGACACTATGCTGTATAGCAATTAGGGATATAAATACTGGACATGAATTCCCACATGGAGGAGGGATTGTTAAACACAAGCCTATTCTACGCTTGACCTTACTCTGGTTTACTTAAGCAGACCAAATCTAGAAGTCCGTTTTGCCACCCCTACATAAAATATTCAAAACTACACACTAATTTCATCCTTCAAAGAATGTTTTCTGTTTTACAAACATACAAGAAATGTGTCATTTAAACAGCAAGGAAGCTCCTATGAAGTCAGCGTTCTCTACACCAGATGTTTTACAGATTTTATAGCTGAGGTTTTTAAACTGAGAGTTTTTAAACTAGTTTTTTAAACTGAGGTTTAAATTGAAAGTTTATTAGCTTTTATTTTTCTTCCCCATATTACTAAGCACCTACAACTATGAAAATTGTAAATGCAAAGGAAAAAAAAGAAAACAAAAAAACCTTACATGCTGCTAATGGGCATTCCTGACTACTCTCAAGGTTTTTTTAATTAAGCATATTAATATATGCTGAACAGGAGCTTGAGGCAGAAAGGTATCCTGTACAATCCTCTAACACATTTTCCTTAAACTTATTATACACTTTTTCACAGTTACAATAAAGAAGAAAGAAATTGTGTTTCTTCAAATATAAAGATAATGCAGCAGGGTGTATTCGACAATTCCATTTATCTGTGTCCTACTTCCAGTTTGATGTAGGCAAAATACGCTGCTTCACAAACGAAAGCTGTCTAAACTATATTTACATTATTTACTCTGTTTAGTGAAAGCTATGATAGTTCTTTGAATACTGACTTCAGACTTCATTTTTCCAGGACACTAACAGTAGAATTAAATCTATTCTGTTTTTAAAGTTTAGTTTGATGATTAGCACCCTTAAGGATATAAAAATGGGAAAGAGATTGTTTCCATTATTTCTAAACACTCTTTTTAACAGACCTCATTGTAACAGTGTCTCTGACATAAGCCAAAGCCCTTTCAGTTAGCAACAATTTTGAAACAGCTGATTGCATCTCTGAAACTCACTTCATTTGAAACTTCATTACTGTTAATAAGAGGAGCTTTTGACATTTTGAAAATGTTTCAGTTTGGTAAAGAGCTTATGAAGTGGCTGGCAATGACATGACTTCATAATGTAATGACTACAAATACAAAAAGTGACAAGGATTTCAGATGACACCAAATTTTAGAAACCATAGTCACTACAAAGGGTTTGGTTAATTACATGATTCCAGCTTCAAAAACTGCAATTAAAGGAGAGTCGGGACACATATGGTCTGATAGGCATTGATACTTCCACTGACAGACTTGTATGAGTTCACTGAAGTTCTAGAGATTTTTCAGCCATGCAACTGAATGCAGAATCAAACTGATAGGGTTTATTATTACAGCTCATTTAAATGCAAATTTCTCAATTTCATCTTGAATAAAATCACATTTAAATGGACTACAATACTGCAGTGTTAGTGTCTGAAATATTAACTATACTGAAAAAAGCTGCATTTGACATTCATTAAAATGTGTTAAACTGTCATTTGAATGGACATTTTAAAAATTCATTGCATAAAAAGTAATGAAACGATAGCTAGATGCCAAAGATGTAATGTCATTCTTCTAATCATCTCTGTCCCCAGTGAGGAGAGTTAAAAACCTATTTTGATTGGTACTAGCCATTATAATGTACTTTTTCCTCCATGGAAGAATGAAAGCTTTAGTACTTCATAAAGCAGAGCTAAAATCCACCTAGATCATACATGGCCATACAGTATGCTAAAATTGACTAGAAATTGTCATTTCCTTGGACTCAGCCATTATTGAGACTTCTGTGGCTGAAGAAACAAAAAGAAATATACTGGTTTTCCCTCATGCCAGTCACTCAATGAACAGATTTAAAGGATTATGGTTAGAAGCTGGCTTTGTAGTAACCTTAATGTCTAAGGAGCAGAATAGTAATACACATCTTAAAATTTTAGTTTCTCTCTTGTCTGTTAAGAAGTAGCACCATATAATTAAAACAGCAAATACAAGTACCATCCTTTTTTTTTAAATCAAGAATATCCCTTAAAAGGTACACTAGGGTGTTATAACTTGTGAACAGACATTCTAGAATAGCGCTTTTGGGATTGAAAAGAAAGTTATTCTTACAGTTTACTGGACCAGAAACTACCTTTTTACCTTCTTCCCTCCCCACAATAGGTTGTGCAACTAGCAAAGCCTACACTTTTAATAATTTTTTTTTATTTTTTTATTCTTATTGAGCCATAATTAAGTTTCCTGGGTTTTGTGACTTAACTTGAAAAATTTGCCAGAACAGTATTATTTCACAGAGCAAGAAACTCAATCCCAGAATCAGCAAATTAGCAAAAAATTTCTGCTAAGCAATCTGATCTGGTATCTGAACCTGGTTAGTATGTAAAGGAACTGACTACTCCTGTGAATAACTGTAATTAGCCAAAACAATAAATTAACCTTCAGCTTAAATTATACCCTGTCATTTGACAGAAAGTAGCTCAGTGACAGTAAATAGTAAGGTGAATACCAAGTCTTGCCAGATTTATTCAATTCTACACTTTACTGAAGAAAGTTGGGAATTGCAAACTGAAGTTCAGCAGGCACTTCCTATTTGAACTAGAACAGTAAAAACACAGTCTACTTTACCTGTTCCTGGATGACATAATTTCTAACCCTTCCTAATACAGCTCTGAAGCACAGAAAAGTCACAGTTTGTATGAGAGTGCTCTGTCAATATAGATGGCTGAGTTAAAAATAAACATACTACTTGGTGCTGCATTGTTTTATTCCTAAACGTCATTCTAAACCAACATACAAGAATTCCTATTTTGTTCCACTGTTAAATTTTGGCATTTGAAAGTTGGTATTTTCCATCTTTGAATGATTCTGTTTTTAAATTTACATTGTGTTGTAAGTCAATCAAAGAAATTAATTCCAATGTTGAAAGCACACAGAACATTTTTATAAGGAGGATATTCTTTTGTGATGAACCTAAAACATTCTTTTTTCTCCTCTCATCTGTAACAAAGAAAAATTCTGAAATATGTTGAGAAAAAGAGTCTTCATCCTTTGCAAAGCATGCTTTAGCACACAGCCAGTGGGGCATGGTGTAATTTTTAGTCTTGCAGATTTAGACATTTGACTGCTTTTCTCATTATTTTCTGCCAGCTCCCAAGAATCACCAAGGGGAGTTGTTTGCATAACCAGTATCAGAGACTTTTCAAATATTTCTTCAATATGCATAGCTGGGAAATAACAGCAGGAAAAGGTGGAAAATAACAACGAATTAAGCTGCAGTGGCATTAACACCATCTCTGCCTTTTAAGTTGCTCCTTGGTCAGTCATGCTCTCCAGAAAGTTACTTCAGCAACACAGCTCATGTTACCAAAGTGAAGAAATAGCTTCAGTGAAAGCTCTGGCAAGTGGCTGCAGCATAGGAAAATAACAAGTTTTCTTTCAAAGGTTAAGTAAACCCAGCTGCCTAAGATTCCTCCTGGGATACAGGATCCACCGCTGCCTCCCACCATGGCAGTGATAGTTCATCCCCTAGCAAGTCAATCACAATAAATACATCTACTCCTCCAAGTACTAAAAGATATGCAAATCCTGTTTAGCAGCTCTCATTAAGTAAAATGCATTCATTTTTGCTACACATGATGGTACTTTTATTTGCCTGAGGTCTTGAGGGTTCTGATGAACATCAGGCTCTATGTAACCACTGAACTTGCTTCATTTGAGAACAGAACCCTATTTCATCCAGGGTGCCTTTGCAGGACAATTTGGTGTCCACTGAACACTGGCTTGGGAAGGTAGCTGAGTTTTCTTTCAGGTTGGCTTGCGAGGGCTATGTTTGTTAAATCCCTCTCTGCAACACTAAAATTCCACTTCTGAGTTGTGTCACTGATGTCCATCTCCTCCTACTCTTCCCCCTGGTATTCCTCCACCAGTAAGAAAGAATAATTTCAATGCAGACTCAACCAATTCAGGTTTTTCTCTCCCTTCCCATTATGATTTGATCTGACAAAATATAGATACATACATCTGAACTGCCTGATGAAGTTCTCTACCATGACAATGAAAGAAAACTCAGAAACCTTTGGGCATGATTAATGTCATAATAAAAGTACATAGATGAAATAGGTCAGATGAATCTGGCACAAAAATGTCTTTTTCTTCACTAACTTAAAATTATTTTTCTATAAATACTGGAAACTGAAAGTTAGAAAAGAGGAATTCCACCCTTCCATCTACATTAATTTTCTATCACAAGCTGTGTTCTGTTAGCTCCTACAGTGTTAGACATATTCATGTCACCCTAGAAGATTATAGTGTAGTATGGCTTGTAATTAAATCAGTTATACTGCTATGCATAAAGACATACATATTCTCACATGAAACTACCACGCGCTTCTCCAAGTCACTTTGTCCACATAGCCTAAGGAATGAAGTATCTGATGCCCAATTTACTTAAGCAGGTGTTACGCAACCCTCCCACATGGGGCACCATTCAACAGAGGTCGTAGGGTTGGTTTTTTTCCCCATTCCTAAAAAAGGCTTAAATTGTGGGTTGTTTAAACAAATGGCAATTTAAATCCATTCATTTTAAAATCTGTTTTTATGATCCATCCTTTTTTTTTTTTTTTCTGTTGTAGCCAGTGTTTGAAAAAGTATCTTACTGATGTATACTTTAAAAATACGAGCATGATGTTCATGCTATCTTCCCTCCCTTCCCTCCTCCCAAATCTGTGTCTGAGTGATAATCAGGGTTTCCTTGGAATCTACTTGGAGGCTAGCCTCACTGATGACAGGGCTTCTTCAGCACACTGGTGTGACAGCTTTGTGTCATGGCTCATCATATCATGTCCCAACATACCAAGGTCCTGGCTGTGTTACAGCAGGGCTCAGAAGGAGAAGAGAAGGTAACAGTACAAATCAGAGGCTGTGAGATAATTAGTGTAACTGTGTGTGAGAGTGGGAAGGAATTTGGGAAAGCAGAAACCAAGCCTACGCCTGTTTAAAGCTGAGTGTAGATGTTGTTACAAGGGAAGTCCTAGAAATAATGATACAGAGCTATAATAAAACAGAGGAATCTGGTATGAAATGACCGAGAAGTGAAGCCTGAACAAGACCCGAAAGCACAGAAGACAGTAGTGTAATGCCAAAGCAGTAGAGAAACAACAAAAACAATGCTGCCCTTTTTAGCCCACATTTTAACACATTTATTTTGACTGGAATTTCAGGCTTCAGAATGTAGAGAGGATACCCCAATTCACACTGATCCTGATTTTACTTTATTACCTGCTTCATTTTACCACTAGACTGCATAAGGGATTTATAACCTAACAGGTCCATGACATCTAAATTCATTTCTGGTAAGCTAGCCACAGCAGTCCTGCAGACCAAAATGCTTACTGCAGGAAAAAGTTTGTATTTCTATTTCTTAGTCAACATTTCTAGAAGAAATAATACAGTAGATTAACTTCTCCCTTGTCACAATGATCTTCTCTACATCCATATCTTCTTACGTTCATTACCACCATTAATTATACCTAGAAATAAAGCCATCAACCACAGTAAAATTCTAGTTAATTCAAAAGCACAGTCTGCCTACTCAGCAACAGAAGCTGCAGTGTTATGCAGAGGCCATTTCAGTATTTCATACTGCTTTTTCAGTGAGTATAATCTTTTTTTAATCCTTCTGTTAGGCAAAACACAACACACGTTGTAGTAACTGACCTGAGCTGATGAGATCTGCAGTGCTGCCTTGGATGGGAAGAGACAGAGTGCTCATGATTAGTTTGGTTAGAGGTTATGATATTGGTGTATCACCAAAAATGGTGATTGGATCACGTGTTCAGCGTTGCTTTCAACTATGAACATGTTAGACAAGAAAAGGGAGAAATATGTTTTTAAAAAAGCAAACAATATTCTTTAACACAAACCAAGAAATCTTCTGCTTGCAGATGGATTGTACTATGAGGAATGTATAAACTCATCACAATTACTGCAGTATATTCACAATAATCCCATGCTAATAGTCATTCTGTGATCTGACAACTCATGCATTGCTAGGAGTGTCTGACTCTACAAAATAAATAGAAGCCTACATATTATATTAGCTACATATAATTTTTTACTTTAATTTTTTGAAGCTATAAACTGTGACAATTCATTTAGGAGATCCTTAGTTACTGCATATTTTATAATGGGACCTCTAAGTTTTCAGAAATACTGAGTCAAGTATAAAGACATGTAAGAAATATCTCTGGAAGTTTAGTTTAACATTAAAGTGGGATTATTTGAGTTCCATTCATTCATAGTGTCAACAGAAAACCTCTGCCCTTGTCAGTGGTAGAAAAAGGTTACCAGATTAAAAGGCGCATTGCTTCTTAATTTAGTAATTTTTTTCCTGAATATATTCTATCCCATTTGGACAGCATGGAGAAGTTCTATCAGGCATCTATTTCTATTCTTGGTAAACGTAACTCTGTTGCTTTGCTACACTTTTTAGCATGTGGTTTGGGGTGGGTTTTTTTGAGTTGGTTGTTTTTTTGTTTGCTTTTCTTTTTTTGCAGAGCGTGCATTTAACTCAGTATTATATTACTGGTATGTGCATTTTGAATTTGACAGGAAAATTGCCATATGAATGAGCTATAGCCACTGCAAGATAATTAATATTTGCATGTTTACTTAGTACCATATATGCTTGCAGGATAGAAGTTGTCACATTCATTAATACTGTGCTTCAGCACAAAGAAGTAAGGAGAAATGCGTTGTACTATACTCTTGTTAAATGTCCCTTAAGGTGCTGCAGGTATAAAATAATAAACATTGGATTAAAATGAGAATTACATCTATCAGAATGGAGCTTGAACTCCTCAGAATAAGTTTTTATCTTTTTCTTTTTTGCAGTCTGTCAGTAACAGAAACAAATATAAGAGCTAGAATTAAATAAAATTGTTTTGTGAGACTGATGCACTGAAGATTAGAGATCTCTACAAGTGACATCCATATCAGTAATTTCTCTCGGAATGACAGTATTCACTGGAGCAAAGGCAGAGTAACTAACAGAAACCCAGGCGTGTTAGTTCTCATATCCATACTGGAATCAAGAATTGATGTGCTTAGCCTGAGAAAATAAAGGGAAGATAAAGAAAATAAGGATAGCAAAAAACAATCTCCCTTCAGCATCCTGGGAAGACTGGTACATGAAATGATAAATCTTCCAGCAAATATTTTAAGCAAACATGTTCAGTTGTAAGTGATATCCTAGTAGCACATACAGAAAAATAATAGAGCAGAGAAAAAAAAAAAAAAACAGATCTAGGCAACTCAAAGCCTCAAAACATGCTAGGTTTTCCTCAAAAATTTGAAGAGTAATTAAACATATATATAAGATTAGGAATAAATAAACTCAAAGATTTTACTAAAGACAGAATATGCCAAACCAATTTGATTCCTTTGTATTATTTAATTTCAATACATCAGCAAATTTGTAAGCAAGAATAAAACCTTCTGTCTGTAACAAATCTCTAGGTATACTGCTAAACAGAAGAGGAGTGGATAAACCAGAAATAGATGGGATAGGTTACAAATAAGGCAAAGGCTACAAAGGAATTATCACCACATCACATAAGAGGTATTTGAATAATTTTCTTGAAGTCTTCCCGTATTTTCTAGGCAGTTCTTTATTGTGACAGGGCTTCTAAAGTAATATTTCCATCAATAGAAAACCATTTGGTTTTCCATTAAAGGAATTTTTTTTATTACCATAGAAACAATCATACAAGACAACACTTACTGTATCACTGCTTCAAGCCCTCCTAGAGTTATGATTACAAAAAATGCTATTTGCTTTGGTTTTGTTTTAAAAACATATATGCAGAAGAAAAATGTAACAAAGTAAAAAACCAAGGGGTAACAATCCCTTGTACATTTCCTATTTAAAAAATCATGTTACTTCTTTGTTCTTGCTATTATTGTTGCCTACAGTGAAGAAATTGCTAGGAAAAAAACCTACACATGTGCTACTGTATAATTTCATTTTAGTTTGTTTTCTCTTGCAAAGCTCCTTGCTAAGAGACACCTCTAAATTAAGACAAAGGTGCATTAGAGCATATTTGCCCACCTGCTTGATCAGCTTGTTTATATAATAAAACTGCTACAACAACTTGCAGAGTCCAAAAGTAGATATAATTCACGTTTCTGATCAGAAATATTCACCTTATTCTTTTGACAAGAAAGCTAACTGAAAACAGAGCTGAGTATTTCCTGTGAAGACAGTGCACAAAAGACAAGAGAACAAACCCTCCTAGAAACTATGGATGAGCTCTCCCATGGAATATTATTTGACAGGAAGTTTTTTTTTTTTTTTTCCCCTGTGGAAATAGGAAATATTCTGTCTTTTTTTTTTTTTTTTTTTTTTTAAAAAAGATCAAGTGAATAATAGCAACAAAGTTTGAATTAAGAGATGTTAGAGTCTACTAGCCTTGAATAAGTAAGCTCTAAGAGCTTCACAAGAAAACTTATATTCTTTGTAAGTAGGATAAATCAAGGTCTTGTAAGGAAAACATCTTTAATGGAGGTATGTCAAGGAATGCATATAATTATTAACTTGTGAAGAGGTCTTTTTAAAATAACCAAATTGATTTTTCACAACAACAAGCATTTGCACAGTATTTATTCAAAAGGCAAGATTACACCTTTCTAATAGGGGTGCACCTTATATATGCATATATATATATACACACGCACATGATTCATAAATATAATAGGATACAAGTCGTATATGCAGTCCCATTATTAAAAATCTTAATACACATACCACTCCAGAAAGTTCCTGCATACTGGATTAATGTTTTTAATGTTCTACTTATTTATCATTGTTTTATAAAAACAAAGAAACTTGAATACAAAGAAGCTGAATTAAATTGTTAAGAAATTACTTTTTTTTAGTACTACAGTAAAGCACGTTATTGTCTAAAGCAATGTTTAATTGGAGAAATGCTCAGTCGTAATCACTTTAAAGGGAAGATGAGAATTTATAAGTGAAATTACACTAGTAAAATGTTACCCCATATGTATACTATAGATGTAGCAATTGCCAGCTCTAGCAGTGAAACAGTGCAGCTCTATACATCAATAATGTCATGTTCACATGCACTGAGGCAGATTTCATCCCTGTATTTTTACCACAGCTATAATTAACTATAAATTAAGCCTACATGCATACTGCTGAATGGGAGTAATGTCTGGCAGCCAGACTATCCTTACAGTTACAAAATATGAGTCACACCTGTAGGGCTAGATCCCAGGTTTCCCTCCTCCCATGCACTGAATGCCTAATAATAAATAGGGCAGAGTGAGCCCTCAGTGCCTCTCTTTCTGCCCTCAGGCTGCGAGAAGTTCGGTAGCTTAATTCAGAAGAATAAAGAAGAGGAGAGGAGGAGAGGAGGCATCATAGGAATTTTTTCCTTTCTAGTGACTGTCTGTATGGTGCAGTCCTACCCAACATAATTCTGACAACCACCCACCACTTGCCAGATGACAGCATTAAGACTCCAGGGCCGAGGGCTCACATGAACCTCACTCACCCAATGCCACTCTGGGCCTCTATTGCCATTTCTTAGAGGTTAACTCAAAAGACAAAGACAGAGATGTAGCAGGGGAGCAACATGAGCAGCCTTAAGCAGGTTTAAACTTTCTTCCAGGCTGAGCATTTTGTTGCCAAAGTTAATTCCAATGGTCAAGAAGTAAGTACTCTTGACTGACTACTGCAGAAATTAGCTCATGAATTTGGACATAAAGATGACAGAAAAGTACTTGCAAATTTGCATTAAAGATCAGAAAATATCAAAATTACAATGATAAAATACTTTCAAACTGTCACTTGGACTAATTTTGACACATTTCGTGATATAGCATGCATAAGATAAAATAAATGAAAACTACAACAGTGCTTTACATTTCCTATGGGTGAAAGCTAGTAATGCTGTCTTTAGACTACATCTGAATATCTTACTGCAAAGAAAGCTCAAAAGTATGAGGAGTTTCCACTAGGTAAACACAAAGCCAACTAAACAGGTAGGAAGAAATGGAGAAAGTGCCTTCAGGGATGAATTTCTATCTCCAAATGAAACAGGAGTTTGAGACACCTGTATCATGTGACAAATCAGCATCATGCTATTGCATATTAAACCCTTGTGGGTTTAGATTTCTCTGTTGTGGTTTCTCCACAATGGACAGAATAATTAAGGATTGTGTAAGCTAGAGAGAACAACTCTTCAAAATGGTTGTTCAGGCACACTGAGACAGAACTCAAGTTGTTGGTTTTCTAGTTGGTTTTTTTCCCCCACGGATATGAACTAAGCCTTTCACTATCGGAAAAGTTTCATGCATGTAAAATTAGAGTACAATTACCTCTCTCTGGTACAATGAATACCTAAATAATCCACAGAAAATGGCTGATTCAAACTTTGCCATTTCTTCTCTGCTTTGTGCAATGTTCTTCCTTTTCTATGATACACTTGCAAAGTTTGCAAAGGGTATACTTCGCAAAGCTACACACTTGCAAAGGTATATATTTTTTTTTTTTTTTATTTTCTAGCTCCTCCTTGTTGTTTATACCCTCCAGCAAATACATTTTGGTACACAGTCTGCAAAGACAGCTTTTCAGCATGGAAATGCACAACTTCGCAAGCTGCAGCGCAAGTAAACAGCTTTAACAGCAATGAAAGCTCTGCAACCCACATTAGTAAAGATGCCTCAAGATTAAAGAGTAGATGCTAAAAGCTATTAAGCTACAAAACCCTTAAAACTATATGCATATGGATAATCAAAACATACACCTATATGCAAAAGGGTTCTTACTTTTGACAATGAGAATTCTATTTTTGGGTCTCATTTTTACTTGGAATCAAACACATACAGCAGTTTTCTACTAAATTTCCAATGGCCACATAAAACTATCAGATAATAAAGGGTACCCTACAGCTGTAGTCAAGCAGATTTCTTCTGGGAAAAGAAAATCCAGACAGTAAACTCCTGTAGAAGTTAATGTGAAGTGTGGACCCTAATTTAGAGGGCCTGCATTTCCTTTCTAGAGAAAATTACCTCTTCTCACTGACTCACTAGGACCTCAAGGGAGACTCAATTCCCAAAAGCCACAGGACTATAATAAGATGCTTAGAGTAATTGATGCACATGCCATTGCTCCTGTTAAGAATTGCCTCAATCTGTGCTTAAAAGTCTTACCCAAGGCAAGTGGTGTTTTTCTGCTGTGGGCAATCTACATCTGTGTGCAAATGGCTAAAAAATGCACCAAGTACTCTCCAAATCTGTTTTTTATAAAAAGCAACTGGTGCAATGCTCTGTGAATTCACATTAGCAGCTGGTGAATTTGGTGAGGAATCAATTAAAGGTGAACAGAATTTTTAAAGTGCTCAAGAAAGGAGCATTGGAAAAATCACATAACAGGGGCAAAATGCTGTTTGTGCTACTATGCCCATCACCTTCAAGAACATTCTATTCTTATATTAAATATTACTTTACAAAAACATCAAGGTCACTGTCAATTTGGCTCACTGTCAGGGGAAGCATCTGTCACCTTGTGAAACCAAATTCTGTACAGGTTCAGCAAAAAGAGCTTATTTATACTGGGACGTATGTTTCCTCCCCAGTTTGTGCCAGTTATCTTTTAACATGGTTCTTTCTGAAAGTAAGAAATTAGTAGAACAGAAGGCTGAATGACTATGTCAGACAGAGATCAGTCTTCTTTCCCTGCTTTCCTATTATAACCAATGTTAAAATAGACTTCCATCTTGCCCATACTTTTCCCATCAAATTATTCAATATCCTTTAATGCAAGGCTGCCTAAACCTGCATACACTAAAAAAAAAAAAAACAAAAAAACAAAAAAAAAAACATACCCAAACAAAAAAAAAACCCAAAACACCACAACAAAAAAAGAACAAAGCAAGAAACAAACAAAAACCAAAACACAGAACAAGAAAGAAGACTCAGTTCTAACAAGCAATGAATTCTCTCAAGTGGTTTTTTTACTCCGTTCTCCAGGAGGTGTCAAAATTATTGCAATTTTACAAGGAAAATGGTTCCTTTTAAATTCCCAAGTATGCATCTTCAGAAGACCTTTCTTCAGCCTAAAAAATGTATTTAATCTTAAAATTACTAAAATTTCTAATTTATTTTTTAACAAGACTAATAAATAGAAAACCTTACAATTACTTCTGTTTGAAAAAGGATGTATTGAGCAACAGATGACAAAACTCAAACTGGGATTTTTTGCATGGACTTAGGTGTTTGGAAATTGCATCTGCTGGCACATTATTTTCAAGGCAAATGGAAAATTTTCCACAAAAATATGTTGATTCTGCCCTACTACCCTTCAAGAGAGCAGGACAGTGAAGCAAAAATTGCATTGTTCTCCATAAAATGAGATGTGTGAATATTGCTTACGATAGTAACAAGATGGAAAATTTTCTGAAACTCACCCAGCTCACTCACTTGGCTATACTTCAAATTAAATCACATTAAGTTTTGCTCTGAAGACCCAATTTTTTGCTCTCGTTTTACCCATCTTTTCATTTTCTTTGGAAACTTTTTCAAAGGTGCTCATGAGCTTCTGAAGCAGGTATCTTGATCTTTATGGGGAAAAAAAAAAAAAAATAACCCCAAAAAAGTTTCATCACTTTTATACTGCCAGGTCCTTGTAGACACTGTGGACTTTGGCATTTTTAATGATTAACATACTGAAATTCAGATACCATTAAAAATTGTCAAATAAAAGAGTAGGTCATTACTGTATTAAATACTGCCTTTGAGAGCTTGAAGTAAAAACTAGCAAGACACACATGAAATTGAAGTGCAGTACACCTTTACAGACAAAAATTGTAGGCTGTTTGCAGACTAAACACTGGATCCTGGTTCCTTAATCAAGCCTTTTATTAAGAAACACACAAAGTGAAGAGAAAGAGAGGCACAACTCATGGACTTTGAGAGTTCAGAAATATCTACTGTTTCTGATTCACAGGCAGAGGTAACTTTTGATGACTGAAAACATGCTTTGTACTCTTTCGTCTGCAGTTCACCAAGTGAGCAGTGCTTTAAAATGAGGCAGTTATTAGCTAACATGATAAACAAGCACCCTACAAAATGAATTACCTCCTGAGGTCTCTTCCAAACTGTTTTTTTTAATCTTCTATTTATTAATCACAATGTATAATTTTAAAAAGCTACTTTTTTGTTTAAGAAAAGCACAAGCACCAAAATTGTTCATTAAAAAATGAAATTATTTATCTTTCACAATACCACATGAATGAACTAGCACAATCCTGATTTCTTTTTCTTTACTTCACAGATTTAGAAAAGTTGAAACCTTCTTTGCATGTTTGTACCGAAAGACCTTTCACCAAAGACAGTTATTGGTTTTGGGTTTTCTGGTTTAGTTTTTTTGTTTGTTTGCTTGGTGTCTGTGTTTTTTTTTTTTGCATTTTTTTTCATATATATACATTCCCGCTATAACAGTTTATAGTAAAAAATGCATCCAGACATTTCTTAGGAAAAAATCTGAGTGGGCAAATGTAAATAAAATGTCAGGTAAGATATACTCGAATAGAGTTCAATTTAAAAAAAAAAAAAAAAAAAAAGTCTGGTAAAAAACTCTATTTCCCAATTTTATGTCTTTAACACACAGAACTCAAAGTGCAGTTCTTGTGTTGACCTGCAATTGTTTAAGGGGCTGCATTTTAAGTCAACAAGCTTAAAATTATAGACAACAATTTGGAGATGAATAATGTTAATCTGCAAATTTTAATGTAGCAGAAAAGCTTCTTCTTAGAACACTTTTTCTTACAAAGTTCTACAATGTAAGTCCTCAGGTAATGGCAGCAATAAATCATTCCAAAATAAATGCGTTAAGTATTACATGCTGTACCTAATTCAGTCAGTGCTTGCTAGTAATAGTATTTTTATAAACAGGATTTTTCTGACATCTTGTTAACTCAAAGCACTGGTACAGGCATGCTTAATGAAACACACACATTTCAAACACCTGAAGTCTTATTACTGCACATTTTTCTCCCCCAAAATAAAGCTTTTCTGTCGAACACACCTGCAGTGGAGTCCGCAGTGCCTTCTACAGGGGAGCAGGGCAGGGGCACATGCCCTGGAGTCCCACTCCGAGGGACTTCCTGGCAAGCCAGGCAAGGTCCTGCTGGTGCTGCCCACCCCCACCTGGAAGACAGCTCTGCTCTGGGCAGGGCACTGGAGTAGGGGACCTCCCGGGAGCTCTTCCAAACACAGCTTCTCCATGAGTCTGCAACTCTAAAAGAAGCACTGGTAAGACCAGAAATTTACAGATCTCACTGGAATTTTAGGAGTGGCTTGAGCCCATTTACCTTCACATAAGAAAGACCATCAGAAGTGCATGGTTTGTCCATTCAAGACTTCCAAAAATACTTTTTTGCAGGGTCTTTTTAGATATTGGTATTAATAAGGGAACACATCTGCACACATCATAAAACATCAAAGAGGCAAACTATTGGTAAGCCAGTGACCACAATACCTATGAACTTTAAATTAAAAATTTGAGTTGTAAGTAGCAATAAAGACCTGACTACCTTTGAAGTTTTTGGCAATTGGTACTCGTTATGTCCCTCTCAGCTCAGTTCTAATACAGACCACTGAAAAAGAAGCACTTGACTTTTTGGGCCTTTTCACTCTCTCACTGAAGACAAAATACATATGCACCTTTTTGGGGCATGCATAAACACTTTTTGGGAGCATACATAAAATCTTTACAGTTACAGATTTTAAGCACGTCTTATCAAGAAAACTGTCCTGTCCCACTCAGTGGGCATGTGGGGAGCTGATACTTACCACACTTCACAGATAGCAGGAGAAAAAACAGGTCCTCCAAAGACTGGAAACAAAATAACAACTAATTTTGCAATAAAGTTCCCTGAAACTGTGCCAAGAGAAACAGAAATCTTAACAAGTTCTTAATTCTTATAAAAGACCTGAAGTACAAGAAAAAAGGAGAAAGAAAAAGAAGAAAGAAAACAAAGCAATAGGATCACCACTCTGTGGATCCAGCGATGTCTTCTCGGCCAGCGAGCTGACACCATCGCACACCCGAGTCCCAGCTCCAGCTAAAACAATACAGCAGCTGGCTGCAGGCTGGTTGCCTGTTTATAGGGTCAGGGTCTATTAGACACCTACCAGAGGCTCAGACTCATTTCCTGCCCTCACACATTGTTCTGGAAGGTTCCAGGCAGTGCCAGGAGTCTGTGGGAAGCCCCAGCTCCAGTTCCTGCTGTGTCCTGCGTGGCATAGCGTGGTGCCAGGCAGCCATAGGGCCTGTGTCGTTGTTTTTTGGCAGGTTCTTGCTGGGGCAGTTGATGTTTGCAGCCTCAGGGAAAACAACACAGGAAACCGTCCCCTGCGTTTGTGAAGCACGGTCCATGCTCTGCTCCCGAGCACCAACACGCTGCCCACCACCAACAGCCACCCAGCCCCGCTCAGCTCCTTCTGTCTATTCAGCTGTTTTGAAACCAAAAGGGTCTATTGACCAACACAGAAGCTTCCTAAAGGTACTTAAAATGTTGCCATAACTGTAGCCTTAGATGGGTATCTATGATTACACAACCATCCTCATTACTCAGATTGGAAACTAGTCTGAAATGTACATCAGTACTTTGCATAGAGGTTTCTAAATGGAAAATCCCAACTAACCTTGTCATCACATCAGGTTACCTTCTTTTGAATATCTGCTTTCCTGCTTCATCAGAGCAATGCAAGTTTACATCTAATCTAGATTTGATTTTTTTTTTCTAATACTTGCATGTAATACATTTTATGAACTAAAAAAGGACTCTGGGGAGGAGATTTCTCCTATTGCTATAAAGATAAGAGATTCAGAGCCACATTTAGCTGCTGGCTAGTTACTTTAATTTGGAAATCCATCTTAGCTAATGAGGAGGGGAGAGGAAGCTGTGCTCTCTCAGATTGGTTCTATGAAAACTCCATCTGATTCAGGCTGAGCTATTGAGCCAAGGTTAGTTCCCGGCCTGGGATGTGAACTCTACAGAAGGCAAGGCAATCAAATACTTCACATGCAGAGTCCATACGCCTTCATCTCCTCAGGTTAGAATTCCTTACCTAGCCACACAGAGGTATAAATAAGTCAACAAATTGATATGACCATATCAGTCAGGTTCAGAAGTGAGTTGCCTGCTGTTCTTGCAAGGGCACAAAAACTTCCACTCAAATGGAGAGAAATGTTGCAGCATTCATTTCAGACCTTGGGCAACTCATTAAATAGGCTATGGTACAATGGACCAGAAACACTTTGTGAAGACCAGAGGGATTTTTTGATGTGCTAAAATAAATGATGATGAGTGTGGGAAATAACATAAAAATATAGAAGTCATAAAGGAAAGTCGTTAGGAAATCTAAAACTCTTGCAGAGGCTTGAAATTTCACTGTAACAGGAAACCAGTGCTAGCTGTTTTATCAAGTATATGAAGAGTTAGGAAGACTAAATTAAATTGAAAAAAAAAGAGATGAGACAGTACCGTAATAAGGGTTGTTAGAGATTACAGGGGTGCAGGTTGAAACTGAGAGAGAAAATTCAGTCCAATAGAAATTTGGTGAATAGAATTAAGAGAGAATTCATTGTTTTGCCCATCATTCATTTCTAGAGTCCTTAATTGAACTTGGATTTGTACAGGAAGAGCCATCCGTAGGAAATCCCTCCAGCTCTTCCCTTTTGTTCAGTGATAGCCTGCCTTAACCAGATAAGATCCAAACAAAACCATTTGCCTGAATTAACAAGGCAAAGTAATGCTTTAAATAACTCATTGATACTAGTTTCCTAGATTTCTGAATGTCTGATATACTGCAAACACAACACACAATTCTTTTTCTAGCAACAGGCAAAGATTCAGTAGCAGAAAAGGAAGCTTCAGTTCACATCTGCTGTTGCCCTCTCTCAGGACACAGAGTCAGGCACAAATAGCTCAAATGCACTTCGATGGCTTCCTTGCCTAAAAGGAAACTGCAAGTCTTAAAACTAACTGAAAATCACTGAGAATTATTTTCCCTACAAAACTTGTTACCGGTGAAAGGAAAAATAAAAAGGAAAGTTACAAAAAAGAAAGCCTTTCTTACAGCTTTTAGGTTTCAACGCTTAAATTCCTGTTCCTCCAAAAGATTCAAAATTGTTGAAATGGATAATGTTTGCCATTGCACTGGGACAAAATGTAAATGGTAAATAACAGTGAAGCCTACTGCTCTGGGCTGATACAGACATCAATACTGCAAATACAAGAAAATCCTAGTAATAGAAATTTGAAGTGAGTCCTTTCACAAGAACAAAATTACTGGAAGCACCTCTGAAGCCCTGACTTTACACTGTGTTGATCTCTGACTGTGACATATGAACACAGTTCAAGATCATGAGCAAAGAAATAAAGATCTCTCAATAAAATGTGAGGAAAATTTAATTTCAAATTTATAAACACGAAGTCCAGTGTGTGAGTCAGAATAATATTCCACAAGTAAGAACAGGAAGCTCTTTCTTAATGTGGGGTGTATGAGGTGGAAGATCCAAAGGACTTATTTTTCCACTACAGGGAAGCATGGGCTGTCCATATTGTAATGGGGTAATTAAAGACAGAAAGGTAAACACAGATATTTCACTGATTCATCAATATAACACTGATCACATCTTGCCAGCTTGGATAAATGCATTGCAACTTTAGACACATAACCATTTAACCATACTTTTAAAATATCTTTTGAACAAATGTATGCGCAGTTTATATTGTCATATAGCTGAGCAAGGATTAAGCTGCATATATTGGTGTGACACAGCTTCTAAAAGCAAGTAAGATTACTATATCACTGTTACTAACAAACCAGTATGTAATTTGGTTGTCATTTCATATTGGTTGAATTCTTCCTGACCAGATGCAACCACTTACATTGACTTGGGAGTCATATACAAACTTGCCTCTTTTTTCATCCTACCTTACTTCCCTTTGTCTCAAAGAGTAACTGAACTTCAGTATCCAGTAAATCAGCAAAGGGCTAGGACACATTAAGTACATCCAGAAACAACACATTTTGCAACCTGCATGGATTTTAGTCCCAGTCCGCCACTGCTCCCTTAGCCATGGAGATTCCCAGCTGAGGGAGGCTTACCTGAAACACCTACCACCCATTCACTCTCACAGCCTTCTCTAACCTAGACCAGCATGCTCATGCAGGTAAGCAATAGGGCCTCCAGGGTGAGGGCTGTGTGAGATGTGACTGCTTACCTGTCTCCAAGGGGAACAATTTGCCATTACCAAGCACAGCCAGAGATCTTGAAGATGTACATGCTTAGTAAGAATGCCCATGAGTTTATCAATTTATCATTGCTCAAATAGACATAAATCACTTACAAAAAAGTGACAGAGATGAGCTACCCTGGTTCTAAGCCACTTGAAATGACAACTTGGAAGTTAACTGTTGATCACTGGTGAAATACTGACAAAAAAAGGCATTATGATACACCTAAAATACTTACAAAGTATATAAATTCTCTAAATTCTTTCACTGTGAATCTTGTTTCAGTTACTAAGAAACCCTTGTAAGAAAGAAAGAATGTGTTAGCCCAGATCCACTGAATGGTAATAAATCTTAAGCACCTTCAGTATGATACAGCTTGGAATTACATTTTCAGCCTTCAGTCAGCCTACCTCTGAAAGACAATTGACAATTTCTGGTCACTGAAGAGGTGAGCACTTCCAGAGGGAGATCCTCATTTTACATCAGTCTGGAAGAAGCCTCCTTTCTCACCACTTGTAGTGTAGGGACACCAGCCACCTCAGGGAGGCATGAGGTACGAGTATCTCACATGATGTTAGACATTTTCTGTGCTCCCAGCCCATTGATTGCCTCCTGAATACCTCATCTAAATCTAAAGTTTACAAACTAACTCCTTTCCAACAAAAATACATGCCACTTATGGAATCATTTCTAAGTAAGCATTTATATGCTTATGAACTATATTAATTTTCTTGTAAATTATATTAGTCATGGTGCCTATTCTTTCTCTGATTCTTCCTTCAGATTCTCCTCCCACAGCTTTCTAATTCCAGCTGTTGTTTTTCTTTGTGACTTATTTTACACCTCCCTCTCACAAATTAGCATTTTCCCCTGTCTTTTATTTTTCTGTGTTCCTGTTGCAGTCACCAGGTTTTCTTTTCTTTTTGGGTTGTGTAGCATGATATGTCAGGAAAACCTGCTGGAAAATGCACTGAGCTAGAGTATTCTGGCAAAAATAAACTGTTAAAAAATCTTATGTCAACATAGCATTTAGTATTAGAGAACCATTATGGAGTCTTTTTGAGGTCAAAGATGCTTAAGAAATAGTAGGAATATTTTTTTTTTAGATGAAGATAGAATTTAAATTGTTTCATGCAAATTTGCTTTTACATACAGACACATACACACATGTAGATGGTTCCCACTACTGCAGACTGACGGAAGAGGGAGAGATTTCACTTTTGAATACACGCAGGTGTACATATATGCAGTTATACAATAATTTATTTTTTTTCACACAGCAAGATCAGCAACAAAATCAAAGTCAATCTGCTAATGACCATGATTACCATAGTTCAGATATCTCTATACCTTACATTCAGTAACTAAATTCCTTCATATGGCTGTATAAGCACCTGTAACTTAAATTACTTCAAGAGAAAGCTGCCAAATTTTGGCTAGCAAAACATAAATTTTAAACATATTTATGTAAATATTTCTTATTGCACAGCCAAATGTTCAACTTTTATCAGTAAAAGTTATGTTTCTCATAATTAATTTAATTAGAAAATTAAATCCATCTGGGGGATGTATAATTTATTCTTCCTGGCAATAAATCATTATTTTGCAAGTTTATAAGTAATGTATATAACACAACAGTGAGGTGGTTGTATAGTGAAATAGATTTTACTCCACCAATAACAGTTAAAAGCAAGTCCACCTACAATTTGCTACATGAATATATATACTATACTTGAAATCAAGACCAGACTTTGATTTAACCACATATATTGAGGCTTACTATCCTATTTGAATTATGTTAACCAAGTATGGTTTCAAGGCCTCTAAACAAAAGGAACTAACAGGTAAAGCTCTCAATCAGACTCCAACATCATCAAAAAAAATCAATGAGAACACAGTAGCTATCCTGCCTATTAATTAGAAAGTCAAAAAGTCTGACTGAATACCCCACTGCAATGCAGAAAGGGAGCAGAACTGGAAAAAAAAAAAAATAGAAAAGCTAAAATAATCTCTGTGGTTATTTTTTATGTTATTAGACACCTTTGTTAGTCTTTACTACAGATAGTATCTGTAGAGGTAAAAAAAAAAACCCTTGTGGTTGTCTGGAAAGTATTCTGAAGTGTAAGCAAAGGAAGCAGGTTTATTTATTTATTTATTTTCTTTGTCTTGGAGTGACCACCCTAAAAATGGTAGTTTATTTGAGAAAATTATGTAAAGAGCAAGAATGACATTTTTGCATTGAGAAGAACATTTTCTAACTGCAGAACTGATGAATTTGGTAGGACAGTCACTTCACATTGGCCACAACAAGGGGGAAATCAATCTATCTGGGGGTGCTGAAATCTGTTCTGTATCTCAACAATCCTCCCATTACCATCTCATTTTTATGCAAAACCTTCAGCCACAGTATCAGAGGAATCTGGACTGAGCAACAATGGAAACTCCATCTCCTTCAGCAAGGAGATTAAATCATCTGCTGAACTGTAGCTTATGTTCAGATTTTCCAAATAACCAAAAACATGATCAAGGAAATGAAAACTAAATTAACTCCATTTTAAATTCAAATGTATTATCATACCCTGCCCCCAGCAAAGAAGTGATTTTACTAAGGAAATTTGAAAACTGAAAATTTAACTTTGAAGTCAAATATTTGTCCCTTACTAAAGTCTACATTTAATCAACCTGCCCCCTCCTCTGATCCTTGGATGTTTAACTCATACTGATGCATTTGAGTCCTTAGCTTTAAGAGTGAACATTGGTTTTGAAACTCATTATGTGAGCTAGAGGTACATTGTATGTGAAGTTCACTCACTATTCAGTAAATACTGCAAAAATATATAGTAAATTATTATTATAGTTATAGGCCTCCCCATTCTCCACTCCACTCCACCTCCATTCCTCCCACCAATTAACTCCTGAAGCACTCTCCTCCTAAGCACAGCCTTTCTAACAGCCTTCATAGTAAAGCACCTCTGACTACCAAAAGCCCATGTAGTAGCTCCAATTGCAGGATCCATACTACTCGCTGCTCTCCTCCAAAAATGAGGCAGATATGGCATGCCCAAGGAAGTTGTGAACACTCCATGGCTGGCGGTGTTCAAGGCCAGGTTTGACAGAGCCTTGGGCTGCATGGTTTAGTGGGAGGTGTCCCTGCCCATGGCAGGGGGGTTGGAACTAGATGACCTTAAGGTCCTTTCCAACCCTAACTATTCTATGATTCTATGATTCTATCATATGCACCATCCTTCTAACAGTCCCACTTTCAAATTTCTTACATGACCTGTTCCTTACTCTCCCCCTATGGGCAGATAAAAGCAGTCACTTACCTGCTGAATGAAAGAGGCAATTTGAGGGCCAGTTTATACTTCTATCTCTGCTACTAATGCAAAAAAAACTACTACCATCAATGTACTACTATCCTCTAAGCTACTCTTCAAAATTTGTGCCTATTATAGCAAGGTAATCACATAAAATTTTGCAAACAAACTTCTTCCAAATAGCTGAATTTACGTAACTCAAAACAGCAGTTTTTGGACATCTTTATCGTCTAATGTCTATGAAAACCCACCATCAAAATGCAGCTACCCTTTTCCTAACCAGTCTAGATCGCTGACAAAAGCAGCAATCAGAAAGAGTGCTTTCCCTATGTCCAATAAAGACCTCATAAATTTCACCACAGAAAATTTAAGTATGGAAAAAAATGCTACTGAGTTTCTGACAACAGCTAATGACTTTGCATTTAGCTAAGCTGTGCGAATTCTTCAGATGTAATCTCTTAGAAGGGTTCATATATATAAATAGCATGTGATGTTCTGTAGCACAACAACACATCTCAGAGATATTTATAATAAGAAGTATTCCATATGCCCCTTTTATTTATAATTAAGTCACTTCCTCTATAACTGGCACCTAAACTTCATGGCATAAGTAGTCTTCAAAGGCAAATGACTGCTCACTCAAGCTTTAGAAGTTAGATTTTCTCCTCAGTTTCTTTGCTTTGATGAGATGATATATTATACAGAGCACAGTGTAAAACCAGGGTTAGCAAAAGCAATTACCAGTATCTTTTTACCAAAACACAACCCCTGGATCTGTATTCTTGTCCACATATAGTTTTTTTTTTTTTTCTTTCCATCAAAATCAAATTGACTGGGGGAATTACAGACCAGTCAGTCTCACTTCTGGTCCTGTTAAAATCTTGGAGCAAATTGTCTTCAAAGGCGTGTTAAGACACAGGAAAAACAACAAGGTGGTTGCCTGACCAATTTGGTGGCTGTCGTGCTTTAAGCCATAAATCAGCCACGCAGTTTGTTCACTCACTTCCCCCTTTTTCTTCCCTCTGCTCCTGGAGGGATGGGA
>JANRGW010040995.1:0-37226 GCA_024733675.1 Psilopsiagon aymara
CTTCCCTTCCCTTCCCTTCCCTTCCCTTCCCTTCCCTTCCCTTCCCTTCCCTTCCCTTCCCTTCCCTTCCTTTCCTTCTCTAATTGCCCCACGCTGCTTGACCCTAAGCCTGACTTTGACTACATGTACTGGGGAAGAGCAGGATTTTTCTTGTGAGAGGGGTACTAAGCTTGAAGCTGACCAATAACGGTAGATGAACTGGATTCAGACCCAGGTCTGCCTCTGCTCCAGGGACTGGTGTACATCTGACACCACCAGGACTTTTAATAAAACACCTGAGCAGTGACGAAAGCCAGGACCCAACTCTGGGTCCTGTTTCTGGCACCCCAAAAATACACCCAGGGCCTGGATTGCAGAGCTGGATGCTTGGTGCTCTAATTCCTGCTGGGGCAATGGTGCAGGAGACCAGGCTACCTGAGACAAGTGGGTGTCTTCTCGTCAGACTGTGTCTCATCTGATGACATTGCTCTCTCCATGAAGGCAAAGCCCTGAAGTGATGCCAGCTTAGGCATTTGGTGGTCTTACTTCCCTCAGGAACATCTAAGTGTCAGTGCTGTTTCGCAAAAGAGATCCCGGTCTCCATTTGTCCATATGTTTGCAGAGCTCCTGACACTTACTGGGATTGCATTTAAAGGCCTCTGCTGGGAGGCAGTTCTCATCCCTGTGCTGACAAGGGACCACTGATGCTGAGACACTGCACATTGGGCAGGACAGGGCTCTCAATCCATTGATGAGCCCCCAGTGGACCTTGACCATTCCGAAAGTCTTGTTACAGGCTCAATGCTGATTTTTTCTATCTTATCCACAATTTTTTAAGACTTCTGGAGGTGCAAACAATCTGTTTGGCTCTGACACCATGATCAAAGCTCATGCAAAACTCTCATTGACAACAGTAATTTTCCAGCCCTTCCTTCCCAAAGAGAGCAGCTATTTTGTTTGGGAAAGAACTTTGTCATGAGGGCACATACATTTTTCAGGGTTTTCTCAGGTAAAAGATTTATTTTCATAATTCTTTCTCTCGGTAGGTGCTGAGCTGTCAGAATCACAGTTGCACGGAATTCCAGCTTAGTTAAAACAATATCCTAGAGGTTGCAAAGCCATGCTGCTTGCCAAGAGTGAAAGTTGAATGCTCTGCTCTCCCCACTTAACTATATTTAGTTCATGGTCCTAATGAAGTCTTTCTTTGTGTAATTTCATGTCTACAGGGCAACTGTGAGAGAGGACTTCCTAATTCTGTCAGGATGCTGGCAGCCCTTATGCTGGGACAAGCATGTCCTCTGGGCCTCCACTGCGTGGCTGTGTACACAGTACTAGATTGTGCCCTACATGCTGTTGGGGAAGACACTATAGCATTATTCTTTATTTCTCCTTTTTCTCCCTTTCTCCATTTTTTTTTTTTTCCTCCTTCATGAAAGAAACCTGTATGTATTGCAGCAGGTTAAATCCTGGCTATTTTCCCTGCAGATATTTGATAATAATGCTCCCTGGCAATGGTGGGTTTTATTGCATCATGGTTCAACCACAGAGTATTTTTGAAGGTCATTTGGGGTGAAATTCCCCTTTCTTCTGTGTGGTGTCCAAATGGACATAAATGGGATGGTGGAATGCACCATAAAGATGCAGGAAATCTTCCCCACCCTACTCAACCATAGGACCAACCCATGGGTTACCATGGGGTGAAATAGCATAGGTCCTATATTGCCATACTATTGAATATTGAATTTAAAGCCTGTGTTGAGCTCCTAAGGGGAAGGAGGCCTGTGGCATTAGAGATTGCTCATACACAAAAAAGCACAGGTCCTCTCCTAAAAAGCTTATGCTGGCAGGGAAAGTAAGTTCCTTTAGATGAAATACCATATTCCTTTGTGCATACAGCCTTCAGCAGTGCTTTCTGTAGCTTAAAGCTTTGTCCTCTGCGAATACTGTGAGCTGCCCTGCCTGGACCTTAAGTTACAAATGGCTGCACTTGAAGTGCTGGTTTAGGCAGCCAGTAAAGCTTCATCCCAAGCTCCCTTGTATCTTGGGTCAGCTCGCTGCTGCATCATACAACATACTGGTGCCTTTCCCTGTTCCCCTCTATGCGTGACTGAGGATTTGAGGATTTTCCTTCTTTCTCCAAAATGAGTATTACCATCACCACAAATCAGCATGCCAAAATGTATATGGAGCACCTTTCTCAGAATGAGGATAAGGCAGTGCTGGGAGATTTGACATGTGGGAATGTCTCAGAGAAATACCAGCTCCCCAGGGTAAAACCCCTGGAAATCCATGGAGAAAAAGGCCATGCAAGTGCATGTTATTGCACTTATATTCAAGCAGAAGCGCAGTGCTGGGCAGCCTGATGTTCTTCAGCCTGCTGGATATTCATCTCAGTCCCCAGCTGGCAGTAAACTTATTGTCGAATATCCCTCTAGAGTTGTGTAAGTTATTGCTTTCTTAGAGTGCTTTTATACCTGCGTGTATTTTTCTTTCTGTTCCAGCATCTTACAAAGTTCTCTTTGGAGAAGTTCAGCATTGCTAGATATAGTTTTCCAGAATTCCAGGACACTTCTTCACTTGGCATATGAAAATTAGTTAACAGACTGCCATGAGACCTTTCTTTGCTCTCCCACTGTTCTCACTCCCATGACACCTGACGTATAGCACACAGGTTTGAGAATGGCCTTGGGTTTGCTCTGTGACTCACCATTAATCAGGATGAGAAATAGCCTTCCCAGTTCATAAATTCAAGGTAAACTCAATTTCCCACATATTCTGTCAGATGGACATCAGCAGGCTGTTTATATTAATTCATGCCCTCTTAAACATTGTGCTATGGGAGGCGAGAAGTGGTGGCGGGGGGCTCCAGCATATTGACAAACACGTTTACACCTTCAATTGCAGAACTGTTCTGCCTCTGCAATTTCCAAGTTGTGTATGTAGCCCTCAAGAACAGTACAGACTGTTCATCATTGAAACCACAAGCTAAATATTTGAGCTACCAGCGCACTAAGTAAACATGTCCTATCTACACCCCAGCTGCAAGGAGAGATGCTGAATTTGGGGATGAGATCGTCCTGTTAGAAATTCCTAAATATCCAGGGTAAGCCATGATCACTTAAGAGAGGATGGCTGTAAATAGCTGTAGCTGTTGAGCAGTGATGTGAAATTAAATCATAGGGAACAATAGTGATTTAAGTGGCATTTCTGTCTTTTTATGGAGAAGAGAGGGGAGCAGAGTGAGTGTATCACAGCACAAATCACAGAGATGGACAACTCTCCTTTGGTACTGTCAGCACCTTGAAAAATATCACAGAAGCTGAGCTGTTCTCCCCCAGAAGTTCAAAGCATTGATGAAAAAACTCAGGGAAAAGCTAGAGTGAAAGCAATGTTGATAGAGGGATTCAGGATTAATTATTATCTGTGGATATTGTGCAAAGTAGAAGTCCTTTATTAGGTTATCATCACAGAAGATTGATTAAAACTCAGGATAGGATAGATACACACAGAAGAAATGAGGTGGTGAAAAACCAGGTGCTTTCTTCTGTAGCAGATGGGTACAGCACCAGCTCTTACGGGACCCTTCACTTACAGCTATCTCTCCTTTGCTTTTTTGGCATGACAATCACTGAGCTCTTAAATTTCCTACTCACTGCTTTCCAGGTGGAGCTTTAGCTGGATTACTTTCAACATTTCTCTGAGTGCCTGGGATATTACCAAGTTACTCCGGGGACTGTGTCCAGCACTCATGGAAAATGTGAAGTGTCTTCCTGCCAGCAGATGGGGAGGTCGGATGCTCTGGCTGTGCTCAGCATCCATCGCACTGCACATGTCGCGCCTTGCCGATGTTCACATGTACCTTTCTATTTGCTGAACAGCCAAGAGCTGCTTCATACTGCACTCTGGATAAATCACTTTTAGGGGTTCTTTTAGTAGACATTATTATTAGGGATGAAATCTTAAACGAACAAAAAAAACGTAAGGAGAAAAATTCTGCACTCTGCCATTCTAGGTGAGTTTGCTCTATCCTCTGCAACATTTCTTTGTGCATCTGGTTGTGGATATCATGTGTACTTGAGCGACTATTCCTATTCTGTTCTATTCTATTCTATTCTATTCTATTCTATTCTATTCTAGTCTGGTCTGGTCTGGTCCAGTTTGATCTGGTCCTGTCCAGTTCAGTCTAGTCTAGTCTAGTCTGGCTTAGCCTAGTCTGTTCAGGTCACAAATGTGAATGGGCTAGATCATAAGACCTGGCTGATATGTAGCCAGTGGAGGACTGTGAAGCTATTCACAAAATTTTTTGAACCATAGGAGACCGCTGTCCATGTATCTCTCTGCATGCAGCGGGGACTGAGGAGTCTCCCGGGTTGTAATGCAGAATGGGGACCTAATTGAGTGGTTTTGAGTTGTCTCTTAATCTGATGCTCTGGTCTATTGATCCCCATGACCTGCAGATCACAGGCTGCCATCACTTCAAGATCCATGGGACCGTGAAGGACAAGGAATCCAGGTTTGGCATTTCCCACCCATCGTCCACAAAATGAAACTTCTGAAAAAAGCATCTCTGCATAGCACATCCCTAGATGGAGAAGCCAGCAGGAGCCCTGCAGACAGCTCCCAAACTGCCTCTTGGACTCCAGAAAATTGAGAAAGGAAGCAGCTAGCTGGGCAATCCACATCACCCTTTCCAATCACCTCTAGCACAAAACAACTCTGCTGGACTCCAGAGCAGCAAATGCACACACATGTGGAGGTGTTTAATCCCTGAAGAATAAAGGAATTAATTTAATTTATTAAGATTTTTTTCTTCATCATGCTGTGTTCTTGCAGTGTCTGGATGTTCTCCCTCTCATAGAGAAACATTTTACATCATTAAGGGGAAAAGCATGAAGAAAAGCACATATTTGTAAGGAGATTTCTAAGCTATTTATCACTTAGGAGGGTAAAAAAGGGAGATTCTTTGTATCTGGGAACTCTTAAATTCGTATTTATATGCATTTCCCCAGGGGCAGGATTTATTGTTAAATAACAATAGAGAAACAGCATGATTTCAGTGAAGACATTTGGGCTAGTGAATGTTGGAGTGAATTCTGTTTCAGCATTACTATTCAAAGTGAGAGCTGCTTGTTAATTACTGTAAAAGTGCATCCTAAGCAGAAAAAGTACATCCTATGGAACCTACGATTCTGTCATTTTAACCTAGGTGCTGCTTCTCAGTGGCACTAGTACCACTAATGTCTTGCTTTACAGTGACCAGAGGGCTGCATGATGAAATTTTTATTTTAGCAATAAAATAAAAATACCTGCTGTAGAGGAAAATACAGTTTTGAGGGCTCAGATCCTTTCAAAATCTTGTGTAACCATTGTATGTTTGAAGAGATCTTCTCTTTTCTGCTTTTCCTAGGGGTTGCCCACTGACTTGGTGTGGAGTGATGCTGGCTGATGTTCTTCCACTGAAGCATGCTGAGTACATTTGGGATGGAGGCCTCCCTGCGGATCCCACCCCACTGGCAATGGGACACTATGCCTGCCATGCCTGCCCCTGTGGTGAGCTGACTTCCTGATGCACAAAGCCATCTGCCTTCACCATGGGGTTATTTTATTAATGATGAGGAATCACCCTTGTCACAGCAGAGGGCTTGTTCCACCTGTCCTCTTCCAGTGGTTGCTTATGCAAACATGATAGATGCTTCTTCTTCTTTCTCTCTCTCCGCTGCTCCCCAGGGACTCTACAGACCAGTCCCCATGGACTCCTGCCTATTTCCCACAAAAGTAGGGTTTGTACCCTTAATGGTCAGATTTGTCCCACCTCCTCTGTGTGACATTTGTGCCACAGGCTGCAGCAAAGCCCTGCTGTATCTCTGTGCACATCCCTGCTCTTGGTTAATCCAAATCTTTCTCTTCAGTGGGAAAATATTTTCCAGGCTGTCTTAAGGTTTATTTAAATAAAAGTGAGTGAAGTCTTCACATAAGGAATAGAATCGGCCCATAGTACGATTCTGCAAACAGGCAAGGATAAGGAAGAAATGTGACTAGGCAAGTACAAATTTACCCCAAGCTCTATTGTTTCTGTGCTACCTAAGGGGAGACTTGCTCAGAAAACAGTGATGTGGAGCTCTGTGCTTAGAAAATTTCATTCCTAGCCCCAGACAGAAGAGCTATAGGGTCTCTGGAATCAAGGCAATATTCTGATCCATAAGTCCTCTTGGACAAGCAGCTGGAGACTCTTCTCCTGGAAAAGCCTGCAGGAATACCAGCAAAGCCTGTTAAGGAACCCAAATTAGGAGTTAGCAGTTGCAGCTCTACTCTTTACATGCTGCCCTTTGGTTGCTTCCCATCTGCAGCATCCACTGATGGCCTCCCATCCCTACTGTGGCTGCTCCATCCGCTGATCTGGTACATGCAGCAGCTTGCGCTGTTGTCCAAGTGCCAAAGGGAATGTCTAATAGGGTATTGTTTGTGTGTGTTCCTGAGATGGAAGTGATTAACATAAAATACGTAAAAGGATCATGTCAGGAATTCTCTCCAGATCTGCAGGGTTAGCGAGCCACTCTGTTTCACATTACAGAATTACAGTATGTTCTGTAACTGCTTGGTGTTGGACACAGATTTGGGTCTCTTTCTCCAGTGTTTACAAATACAAATGGGAGCTGAGCAAAAAATGTAGCCAACTGCACATGTATTTATGGACCTCCATTTGATCAACACACACGCACACGTAAGGGTACTTATGTTGACTTCACATCTTAGTGCATACTAGCAGGTCCTTAAATAATCCCATGGGGCTGAGCTGCTTGCTCACTTCACATGGAGGCAAACAACCCTTAAAAAGCTTGGCAATCTTTTTTTGCTTGAATTGATATACATGGTCATCATCAAGAGCCTGGAAATGTTTCCTTGAGCTCACAATTAATTCAACACCTGAAATGTGTGGAAAAGAGCTGCGCTGAGCTGGTGGGAAATTTCAACAGTCCTGGGTGTGGAAGCCAGTCAACCTGTTAAAACATAAGGTAACGCTCAGACTTGGATCTCCAAAGCGTAATCTGTTTGTCAGCATGATTACATTGATTCTTGCCTCATGATACTTTCACGTGAAGTAGCCAGGGACATCTCCCTTCCCCTGCACCCTGTAGAAGTGGATTGAGTGGAGAATCCCTAAAAAAAGGACTAAAATGAAAGAAGGGGAGAGGGGCATGAAAGCGAAGCAAAGCCAAAATCCCCCAAAACACTACTGTGAAAGTGTCAGAACAACTGTCCAGGGACTATTTTTACTCTATGTGTAACTTCACTGATGTCAATGCGATTCGCCTCTTCATTGCAGCAATTCTATGCTGAGGCTTCTCGGAAAATTGCAGCAATGTTAAAGCTTGGTTCAGCATGAGACATCAGCCCAGTTTGTGACTCCACTGATACCAGCAGACTCGCATCAAGCTTCATCTTTTCCGCTGGAGGCTCTGAGGAATGGTAACAAAAGTGCACAAAGCATGATCATGTTGTTGAGTTGTCTACCTCTGCTTGTGTCTGGACACGCAGAGCAGTCCATTGCCTTGAAAGCTTTAGCTAGACCCAGTACTCGGTGGACCTGAAAATGATTTTCATATCTAGGTGCAAGGGGCTTTTTTAGAGCAAACCTGGTGCTCCCATTTTCTTCTACCTTGACTAGACTGTCACTTTTAGGAGAGAAAGTGAAGTTATTCATCATGAAATCTTGTCTTCCTTGAGATTTCATGTTTCTCTCTGCCCCTAGTTCTTCTCTCAATCCTACAAGCTTACCCTTAGTTTGTTTGACTCCAACTTTCACGTGGGACCTCCTCCTTTTCCACTTAATTCTACCACTCCACGAAAATTCATCTGATGTCTCTCTGCTGCTGAATTTCTTGCCTTGTTCTCTACTCACAGAATGGCTCAGAGATCTCAACTTCTTGGCTGACCAACATTGCTTAAACAACATGTCTTCAGCTTTCTTGCCATTTTTCTCTGCTTCTTTCTTTGTGGAATGCCAAGGACAGCATAGCTAATACTGCCTCCACTCTTGTCCATAATGTGCATTATCGTTAACCTGCTCATTAAGGTGCTCTGTCATCCAGAACATTTTCAATTCATGTAGACTTTCTGCAGAGCATCTTTGAGAGACATAGTGAAATTCCCCCATTTACACAGCTGAATTTGTCATCCAGGATCTCATTTCTTGTCTTGGTTTCTGCAACACCCTTTCCTCTGGTCTTCACATGCAGCCTTGCTTCAGTGAAATCATCTGGTACACTGCTGCAAAAGTAATTCTCCCAAGCCCTTTGCTTGACCCTGTCTTGACTATGACTGTTCTCTTAGCAGCTATCCAATAGCTCCTCTTTCTTCATCTCAGCAAGAAAAAGCAGCAAAGACCAGGAACTAACACAGCCTTTTTCAATCTAATCCTTTTTCAGTACTGGAGGACAGATGCAGAGATGAGCCTCCTGGTGCAGCCTGATTTCTCCTTTATTTTCCACACTTGTGAAAAACTCTCCATAGCTTAAAAAAGTATTTTCTAATTCTCTATAAATCTCTCCCTTTATGGTTGTGGCCAGTACTGTCCTATAGGTTACCTGTCTTCTTCTGTTGGCTCCTGACTGAACAAGGTCAGTCCTCTCGTTCAGCCTTTCTACAGTGCCTATCACAACAGGCTTTATGACTATCATAACACAAGTGGAGAACAGTAATATCATAAAACCTGTATTGATTTCCATGCCAAGGATGGGAAGAAAAAAACCTGTTGATCTGCAACAAGATTAGCAAAATGCAAGGATGCAGGAAAAGATCCTGATTACTCCTAAACTCACAGCAAACCTCTCCCCAGCTTCCACAGTGATTTCATCCCTCTAAGTTAAAGGGCTCTGCATCTCATCTACTTTCCCTCTCTTTATTTATTTCATAATTGACTTTTTGAACTTCTTCCTGAATTGGAGCCAAAGCTGAGAGTGATCTAATTCTAGGCAACACTTCTAGGATGTGAAGGCCTGGACCTCCCTAGGGCAGAGTCTTCTCATCAACTTTAGATATGATGTTCAGACAGTTAGAGGAAGCCTGTGATCTGCACAGACTAATGTCCTTATCCTTGGGAGAGTGGTAATGCCAGAGGGAAGACTTCACTGCTGGTATCCAAGTATTATTGACCACTAGTGCCCACAGCAATGGGTAAGATGTTTGCCCTCAGGTGGGTAAATAACTGCATTTTTTAAAGTCTTTATATTCAGCAACTAATAAATCCTTTCTTGGCTTTTTGCAAGTAAGCTAGGGGCTGTGACTGGAGATTTCATGGCTAGCATTCTTGTCTGGGACGGAAGCAGAGGAGTAGTCTTCATGTAGAGCTGAAGAATAGATGGAGCTGTTGCTTGTGTGGATTTCATGGTCATCTGGATATTGAAATTGTTAAGATGGGTATTAACTCATGGAATCATAGAATGGTTTGGGATGGAAAAGACCTTAAATATCATCCGGTTCCAACCTTGTGCCATGATCAGGGACACCTTCCACTAGAACCAGGTTTCTCCAAGCCCCGTCCAGGCTGGCCTTGAACACTGGCAGGGATGGGGCAGCCACAGCTTCTCTGGGAAACCTGTGCCAGTGCCTCACCCCCCTCACAGTAAAGGACATCTTCACAGAATGTAATATAATTCTACCCTCTGTCAGTTTAAAGCCATACTCCCTTGTCCCATCCCTACAGGCCCTTGTCAAAAGTCTCTCTCCAGATTTCTTGCAGGCCCCTTGAGGCACTGGAACCCTCTCTAAGTTCTCCCCAGAACCTTCTCTTCACCAGGCTGAGCAATGCCAACTTTGTCAGTCTGTCTCCAGGAGAGGTGGTCCAGCACTCAGCATCTTCATAAATCCATCAATATAAATGGTTCCACCTTGGTTATATATAATGGTTTCTCTGTTTTGGGACCATTAGTGATGACGGGTGCAAGCAGATAAAGGCACGTATTTCAGATAATTATTTATTTACTTTGCTGAGCTGTGGCTCACAGTCCCTGCAAGACTTACACAAAATAAGATGTGCCGTGGAGCTGACATGTAATAGCTGGAGGTTGTGTAGCAGTTTAAAAAGCCAGCTGGGCTGAAATGTACGTGCTTGCTTGAAAGTCTTTCTTTCTAAGAAATTGTTCTAATGTGTAGGAAAAAAATACAAAGGTAAAAACCTGTAGCAAACAGTGTGTTTATCCTTGCTGTGTTTCTTTATTACAGTGGAGATGAGCTAGTTTTCTGTTGGTGGAAAGCAGGTCTGCAGAGAATAAAGGGGCACTACCCCAAGATATGTCCACTGTAAATTAGAATAGAGGGAGATACTGTGGTGCTATTGGAAGGGTCGGCTTACCAAGTGATGTAGCCAGATCACGGGCGTCAGTCATGACCATTTCCAGCAGCTCTGGATGTAACCCAAAGACATTTTTTGCTCGTCTCTGAAATTAAGCACTTCCGATAAGCTGGAGGAAAGCTCAAGCTAGATTTTATCTAATGCTCAGATGCTGCACAGGACACGAAGGGTCTGATCCTCACCTACTGGAAATGGGAGTAACACCACTGACTCACACAGCTCCTGCTTCTGGGAACACAGCCCAAATTACTCAGTATACGACTTGTGGCAAAATACGGCATTCACCCCCAAATTGCAAGGCAGCTTGCTACCATTCAGCGCGCTTCCAGTGCAGCGTACTTTGGCCCCGTCACATGCTGCTAATCTCTTCAATGATTTATGTGCTCTTTTAAGTTTTAATTCTCCCTCTGTCATGAACCTTCTTCACTAGCAAGTTGACAGTTTAAATTAGTGTTTAGACATGGCTTTCATAATGTCAGCTTTTGTTTTGTCTCAGTCATCTGTTGGAATTCCTTCCATTGTATCTGAAGTGACTCATGACAACAAATGACTTCTTTTTTCTTTTGTTCTTAATCGGGAAAGAATGGAATGAACCATGCAATATTTGTAAAAGAGCAGTCTTAATTAGTCCTCAGCTGTAGCTAAAGATGCTTGTCTTGTCTCTTTAGCATATTAATGCAGGAAGCCATGCGTTCACGTGGGCAATTGCCATGTTCCTGAAAAGCCTTGTTAGAAGCCAAATTCTCCAGCGTAAAGGTATTCCCCAGCCAGCCTCTGTGCTGAGCCCTGCCAAATGAGGAGCCTGTGCCCTGGGGGCATTGTGTGAAGCTGCTCAGGCCCGTGAGGAGAAAATCGGGCACATTTTAGAGTCATTCATCTCACAAACTGGGTTTCTTTTTAATTTTGTGCCTCTTAAAGGTACAAACCCTCTGTGTGGAAAGCTGGAACCCCACCTCAAACCTCACTGCTGCTACATGTGCCATTCTCTTGCACTGAAGGTGGTGATATTGACTTATGATGGACCCTAAAATGTTTTCTGTTTGCACAGATTTTTTCTTTGCACTGTTTGGGTGGTTCAAATACCAAAGTGCTAGTGAAAGGCGTGGGTGGGAGTGTGTGAGTATTTTGCACAAAATTAGTAGTGACATCTGTTAGGGGCAAAATACATTTTTGTGGGGAAATGCAAAAGGCTGTATCTTGCACTGCCAGAACAAAGTTGCTGTGGCCATGTCATCTTTAATATGCTCCTAGAGCTAGTGAATGGGAACAGCTTTCCTTTTTTTCTTCTTCTCTTTACTTTTTGTCGTTTGGGGGAAGAAAATTGATTCTCTAAGAAAGTGTGGGAAAATTGCACTGCCAGCTCTCCTCCTTGTTCGCTGTGTGCTTTCCTAGTCCATGTAGGGCCATGCCCACAATACCAAGTTATGCGGTAATTGTAAGACACTGCTAAATAAAGGTTTAGGTTGAGAGCTGACTTTTTACTGATTATGTTTTGAGGAAGGCCTACAACATGGGGTTTGGGATGTATTTGTAGCTGTCGTTGGACTGTGGGCAATAAATCGTGTTCTTTGCCTGAGACCTTGCTTGCCTGGTGGTTTTCACCCTTGTGCTACTGGAAAAGGGTTAGGCTCCCATTTGGCTATGTGACACCCATAGGTCTGTCTTTCTCTCTAGTTTTATGTCTATAATGATGGAGCCTGGATAACACCCCATAGACGCTGTTGAGGTTCTTCTTATTTTAGATTATTAAAGAAGATACTGCCACAGAGAATATAACAACTACAGAAGGTCAGAGGGACGTGTTCAAAAGTCAGCCCACAACAGGGTGATCATCAGGAACTGGTTTTCTCAAGACCCATGGGAGCTGAGTGAGCCTCCTTCTGAGAGAAGACAATCGCGTTTTGCAGGATCTGACCCACAGTGGGTGCTTCTTGGCAACAGAAAAGTGAAGTGTAGATGAACAAGGCTGTGATGAGAACACTGGTGAGAGCTGGGCTCGAGAAGCTGTTTGCTGTGCCTAACAACAGCCTCATTGAACCTAGAAACATATGAATAACACTAGGAATTTTTCTGTGCCAGTACATGGTGCTCTTTATTTTAATAGTCTGTTTATATATACATACAGCTATTTTTCTTTTACCCAGACCTTGTAACAAAACCAAATGTCTTAATGAACACAAGGAGAAAGCAAGCAGCTGGAAAAAGACATAAAAATTTACAAACCCAACAGAGTCCAGGGGAAATCATTGCAACTTTATTCAAAGTAGTTTCAAAAGTAAGTTGTGCCTCTGGAATTGGGCTGAAGTAAGTGCCATGCTGCTTTCTGTCTGTGCTTTGAAGCAATCCATGTTCCCTGTCAGTGTCTCGTATGGTCTTCAAAAACATTCATACAGTTAATGGTGAGATGTGCTGGATTGTATTGTCACCAGGAACATAACAACCATGGTCTTCCCTCCAGCTCTGTCCTCCACATCTTGCCAAGTCAATATGCAGGAAGTCAAGAATCTCTGGAAGAGGTGGCATCACATACTGGCCTGCTTGGTAAAACCAGGAAAAAACAGATCGTGTTTGAGGCATAAGCCTTTTTGCAAGTTCAGCAAGGTTTAGGCAAGCACCCAAATCAACCTCAGAAATCTGGGTTTTTGCAGGGCCTCAAAGCAGACTTCAGGCAACTTTATTCATAATCTACAGCAATTGTCTGTTCTCTGTCCATCTTACATCTCACAGTGAATTTCAAAGGAAATTGTAAACTTGCAATGGCAGGGTCAGGATGGATTCTTTCACTGTAAGTGAGCTTTCTCATCTGTATTGACTCCAAAGAAGTACTTTCTATTTGCAAATCTCTGGTTTGACAGTGTATGCTTGCTCTTCCCTAAAGAGTTGTCAAAGGACAAAAGTTCACAAATATTGCCTCTTTTTACAGCAGTCAAATGTGCTCTTAGCTTGTCTTCAGCTGAGGAAATGTATTCCATTCATCTGTGATCCTACTGGATTGAGATGAACAGGTCCTGACCACAATCAGAGCATCAGGATGATTGTAGCACACAGGTGGTGTATACTTCTGCTGGAAAAGTTATCCAAAGGTTTATCAGTTTGGCAGTATTAATGTGGCTGGGGTTTTGCAGAAATCCTAGCAGACTGAGTTGCTTTTGAAATGTAGAGGAAGATGTGGCTGATCATGCGTAGAGCCTTCCAATCCCTTCTGCAAAACCAGAGAGTTTTTTAAGGCTTCTTAACCAGCACTTCATTACAGCTTTCCCATTGTCCTCAAAGTCAATGTTAACCTTGGCCCTGATGAAGAAAATATTGACTTTCAGGGTCAATAAATCTTAATATGGATCAAATTGGAAGTCATGTTTGCCTACTTTATAACTCCTTTCCAGTGCAATTACCCTTTACACAATGCAAGGACATTCTGCATATTTTTCGTCTTGGCCACTTTGAGGTGCATTACTCTTCTGGTGGGAGCCTGGGGTTTCCAAGAGTCATCTTTTTTCTCCAAAGTTTTCTGTTACAACCGCTTTGATTTTTGTGTTATTTATCTCCTTCCACAAAAGGCAAATGTTTTTCCTTTGCACCGGTTCTAGCATGGATCCATGTAAAGTGACTGCCTCCTTGTGTAACTGGTCATACTGCCACCTCCTGCGTCCAGAAACAGCACACAGTTGTGTGGGATGACGGAACCACAAAAGGTTTTCAGATGTCCAGGATACTGAGGCACTTTGCTGAACCACATGAGCTATTATGCAGTCATTTTCTATGCTCGCCCATAATACAAAGACTTGCTAGTACTGAGCGCTTTCCACTTTGTTTATATCAGCCAATACCTGCAGAACTTTAGTGAGTGCATAGTGAGTTGCCTGTGTAAGTAGTACATGGCAGGGTGTGTACTGCTCTCATAATGAGGCATATAGCGCCTTGGGCTATGAAGGCAAGAAGCCAAAGGATGTTATTATTGCCCTTATAAATTGTTTTCAAAATAAATAAGATACAGAATTTTTCACTTTGAAGAAAAATAAAAACCTGCTCTGAATACTGACTGGGGGTGGGAGTAGGAAAGAAGAGAAAGAAGGGTGTGTTGAACTATAGGCTCTTGATTTGAGTCACTCTGTTGAGCACATGTGAACTCAGTGTACACGCGTTGCTGGGGCTACAGCCAGGCCCAGATGTGTCCAGAATGTGAAGGAAGACTGGGGGCTACCTGCTGCAATAAGCAAAGCTAACAGAGGGAGGGTTCTGCACACCTTTTATTCCATGTGCACAGGCTCCCCAGGAGATGAGATGGGAAAAATTATGCTCTTCATTCAGAAGGATGGGCCCATGCTCTTGTTGCTGATGTCCTGAGTGACTGGTTGAGCTGCATCAGTTGAGCTTTGGAGATCCTTATTGTGTTCCTGCCTTCTGTTCCCTCACTGTCATGGTGTGAAAGTGACCAGGTTTGTCACTTGTGTGGTGAAGACAGAGAAAATCCTGTATCCTATTTGCAAAATTCAGGCTGAAATAAAACCCCTTGAAAATTAGAAAGGTTCTTGTTCCAGGACTATTCAGATCAGTAAGAGACATCCAGCCAACTTGGCAGGAGGTCTCTGTAATGAAAATAGTTCGTATCATGTAAGTGCTTTGCCTCAGTTGTGAAGTCTTTAGGTTCGGCCTTTAGGAGGAGATGAACTCCAGCTGCTGATAATTACGGAAGGCTGTCCTGGGGCTTTCGAGGTTGGCTCTAATAAAGGGCATGCAGACAGCTCCACAGCTTGGCTTTTGCAAAGCAGCTGATTTGGAGAGCAAGGTTTGTCCCATACTGCAGCTGTCAAATGCCAGGAACGGCTTCCAGGCAAAAGCTTGTGAAGGAAACAAATGCTGAGGGATGGTGTGATGCATGCGGGAAAAAGGCAGAGCAAGGTGCTGAGACCAACTCTGTGGCAATGATTCACAGCCTGTGGGAAGCAACATCCATGGAAGTGTAATAACTCCATGTCCATCCTTAGGTGGAAGGTGATCTCCGAGTTTGCGTGTCATTGACATTACATAAAAGGCATTGAACAGGGGACGGAAACATCATGAGCCAACTCTGTTTTCTGTTGGCCTCTTGACTTCAGAAGCAGAAGGAAAAGATTAAAATCATTAGCAATCGGAAAAATCCAGTTTATTCTCTGCATTAGCACTGCTGGCATGCAAAAGCATCTTCAGAGAGCAGCTGTTGTCCTAATGCACTTTAATCCTTCCAGAAGTTGCACGAGAAGACCCAGTAGGTGTGCTACCCTTTCTGAGCTATCTGGTATCGATAAACCTGACCGCTTTCTTTGGCAATGGTTATCCCAGTTCTTTTGTAGTGTTAACTTTCTGCTCTCTTTTATCTGCTGCTGAATGTACCAAAGTGTCCTCAGATATTTACAGAGTATGGTGTATGATGGGGCAGTATCCAAATAAAGCTGGCAGCAGAAGACACCAAAAATAAGCCACTTTGGAAGCAGGATGAGAAGATGGAAAATAAAACCAAAACAAAATAACCTGCTGTCAGCCCTTGACACAGGTGCTGACTCTCTCTTCCCTGTGATTTCTTGGCTGACTTTCACCTAAAAAGGGAGAGGAGGAATCACCTCCATCCCTAGGGCCAAATTTAGAGTCAGAGAAGAAGATTTTGAGTAGGAATGTGACAGAGTGACTCAGATCAGTTCAGGAACCACAGATGTGCACCTACCTGTTTGTATGGCTTATTCTGTTGTGACAAACCTGGTTGTATGACACAGACCTCACAAGGACTGGCAGATATTGGTAAATGTGGGCAGCTCTCCAGCCAGCTTCCAGATGAAAAACAGCCCAGCTGAAAGCAGCCCTGGAGATCTTACCATGTAGGTCAAGCCTGGATGAAGAAGCGGGAGAGAAGAGGTTTAATCAAGGCTGTTGCTCATTCAGATCAGGGCAGAGGGAACTGTGTGAAATTCAATATCCCATTTCCAATGTGTACTTGAACAAGATGACAAGAGAGTTGCCTCTTGGAGCAAAAATGCACACATAGCACTGGTCTTGGAAAGTGTTCATAGAATCATAGTATTATAAAATTGCTTAGGTTGGAAAGACCTTTAAGATCATTGAATCAATAGCGCTGCCAAGCCCACCGCTAAACCTTGCCATTAAGTGCCACATCTACACATCTTTCAAATACCTACAGAGATGGTGACTCCACCAGTTCCCTGGGCAGTCTGTTCCAACACTTGACAACCCTTTTGGTTACGATATTTTTCACAATATCCAATCTAAACCTCCCCTGGAGCAACTTGAGGCCATTTCGTTTTGTCCTGTTGCTTCTTGGCAGAAGAGACTAATCTCCACCTCCTTTCAAGTAGTTACTGAGAGCAATAAGGTCTCCCCTCAGCCACTGGCAAAGGGTGGTGACACAACATCTGTTGTTTCTAGCAAAGGCTAACATGCATCTCACAGCCTGTGAAGGAACAGACATTTGTAGTCATTTCATCAGTTTAGGAACCTGTGGGGTGGGAAACAACACGCTTAACATCCGAACAGTGCTTGGTTTGCCTGGGAAGGCAGTTCATCCCTGTACCTTCTGATCACAAAGCTGGGTGAGCCATTCACTGAGGAACAGAACCTTCAGTTTCATGATCACATAATCCCACAGACTGATTTTCAACATCCCTGACCAACAGGCAAGTGTTTTCCTTGTCCAAGAAGAGTTTTGCCTTTGTTGCTGGGATTTTATTAGTAGTTTGGGGGTTTTTGAAACAGTTATGACTCTTGCCAGGAGGCTCAGAGGTGTCTCAGCTCCTCACCTACAGCCTGTAACACAGGAAGATGTAATGATCTGGAGATAATTTTTACCCTTGGTGCAGAGATGGGATGTATTAATACTCACCAAGGAGCTAAGTCAATGCTACTTGGAGATTGAGGGTTTTAAAGATAAGAAGCTACTGAGGAAAATAGGTAAGCAACAGGGATGTGATGATCAGAAACCAAGGCAGGTGAGAAGGTGGGGAGACCCTGCATGGTTCAGATTCCAATATAATCTTTTCCCCCCCAGTTTGGTTTGTGGTTTTACATTTGCAGCTTGTATAACTGTATGGAAGGAATGTGCAGCTGTAGACTTTCGCCAAGTTGGTGTCAATTTGGGTTAAACCAGAGGTCCTGGAACAGAGACTTGTTGGGAGAGTGGGTAACTTGCATTCAGACCAGAGCTTTCATTATTCTCCCTTCAATTGTGGTTGTTCCTTGGGGACTCCATTCAAGGAGCAGGGCCCAAACCCTCTTATGCCAAGCATACTGCAAACCAATAACCCAAACGCAGGCCCTCCCCCTGTGGGCTGGCAACCTCTGAGACACTCAGTGTCCTACCATTGTCCTTTTCTGGCCTCCAGCAATGTCATGTCCTGTCAGCAGCAGTCCACGTGCTTCTCAGCTGGACCCCACCAGTGCCTGGGATCTGCTGCATCCAGGATGTTGACCACATGTTTTGTGAGGTGCCCAGCATGTCTTAGGAATGGTACAATAAAGACACTTTCCTTCCTTGGTCCCTCGGGATGCTGCTTCTGGATCATCTCTGCTATGTGCTTACATCAGTCGTTGTGTGCAGTCAGCCTGACGCAGAGCCTCTGCCAGCATCCAGCACCAGCCAGTGCTTCTCTGCAATCCATTTTGCCTCCTTGGATATCACATTTTGTCTCCATTCACAGATAAAGAGGCAATATTCTTGCTTTTCTTCATTCCCATGGTTAAAATGTTCATAAGGGCAGCCCTTTTTGTGCAGGGGAGTGACTTGCAATTGGGGATTTCTATTGTTCCCTCTGTCCACACATGTTAAAAAATAAATGAATCAGTATCCAGCTGCCCTTCCCCAAGCCATGCAGAGCAGGTCATCTGCAGGATGGTGTTTGTTTGGCCAGGTATCTCCTGGCTCTACGGTCCACATGTCAAAGGGATCTCAAAATTTGAAATGTGGCTAGACAGTGCCTTCGGTCTGCACTGCCAGGTGTTCCCTGCCCTCACCTGGACTCATCTCTCTTCACTGAAGACCACAAGGCAGTTATCAAGCCTAAAGTAACAATCCTTCCTTTAGAGTAGAGGGTAGTGATTGGTACCTCTGAAATCCAACTTATTTCAGTCCTAAATGCATTTTTAATCTAATTCTCAGATGTGAGCCCTCCTTTTCCACTGTTCACAGAAGATGGTTGCATGGCTTGCAAAGTCCATGCTTGCCATTAAGTCCAGGTGGCATGGATGAAGGAGCTAGGCTTGCAAGATCTCTGTGCTGCTTGTATGTTTGGCCTCATGTAGAACCATTGAGTTATGCTTGTCTTTGGGGCAGGACAGCTCTGCCTTACTGTCCTTGTATAAGCTTTGCCTACAGAGCTTAGCTCCCCTTTTCTGGTGGGAGGAGACCAGCTCCCTCCGACCTTGAAAGTGTTTCCTCAGAAGTCAAAGCTGCTTTGACAGCTTGGCCCTCATCACTTGTTCTGCAAGCACAGTCCAAGTTTACAAACCACACAAGTCTTCATATGCCCGTTATTTAGATTCGTGACTTAAACAAAGCGGTATGATTGCTATTACTGCAGGAAGTGATTTATTGCTTTGGTTTATTTACTGAAGGCAACATACAACCAGCAAGTCTAATAGCTCACCATTGTTCTCATATCAGTCCTCCAGTTAGCAACACTGAGCAATAGAAAACACATCATAAGAAACCACCTTTAATTATTCATATGCTCTCTAGGGGAAACAAAGATCTCTGATGAAGAGGAAATAAAATATCTTTGAACTGTAAATCATGACTTCAATAGCTTTGTTCTTTGTTTCACCAGAGTTTGTTTTATCTGAGATCATAATTTGTTTTCAGTCATGCACTAGACTAAATTAATTGAGGTTTAGAACACTATCCTTTGCATTTTGGAAGTGCTTTTACTGATGGCATAATCTTATCTGACTTGTTACCCCTGCTGATTCTGTTTTCCTGAACTTCCCTTAGCATCACATGTTTGTGAGACATTTCTTTCTCTTCTTTTTCTTCTTTTTTTGTTGTTGCAAATTTCAAACAGCAGTTTATTGCTGAAAAATCTGTACTCTTTCTCCAGCTATTATTTCTTTCCTATGAATAATTGGTGAACTTCCTCTCTGAGGAAAATAAAGGTATTTTCCTAAATAGGTATTTCTGGGGTCCCATGATCAATGCAGTGCAACAGCCTCTCAACTGCTCCATAACTCTTGGAAGACACATGACAGAACTTAAAGGAGAAGGCAAGCCTACCTCCTGCAGCACCTGGGCCAAGTGCTCCAATAAAATACCACTTTTGTGGAGAGAAGTCTGTGGTTTGAGACTAGTGTCCATAGCTGAGTTGGCACCAAGCTGGCATAGCCATATTAAGAGATCTCAGTACAAACAAGTCTTTCTGCAGCTAAGAGCCAACACCTCCACAGCAAGATGTCAGCCTTGGGTCTGCTGCCCTGGGAACACTGTGGATGCCCAGCTCTTTAGGCCAGTGAAGTGAGGCCTGTAAAGTCTGGGAATGTGCTTTCAGGATCTCTGTGGAAGATACTTTGGTTTCCACTGGAAATAAATAGATGGGCCAGTGAGGAGCCCATAATTTGTCTTGTCCTCTTCTTTGTTTCTGGTGAGAGACAGAAACTTGGTATCACCAGGTTAAACATCCTTAATACTCCCATTTGGGACATGCATCTTTTGGTTAGCAGCAATTTGATCTCTGTAGGGTTTGTTTGTGCTGGGCAGGATCTCCTTGATAAATACCTTGAACCTCTTGTGTTCTGGAGACATAAAACCCTAGAAACATGCATTTTGACCCAAAAATCAGAGATAAAATTTGTTTCAAGAGTCTGATCTCTGATGATGGACGCCTGAAGGAAGTTAAGGTATTTGCCTGTTGTACTAAGGGCTGACAGGAACATGGCATGGGTAGAGAAAGGCTTTCTTCTCTTATGCAAGATGGGGAAGAGCAAACAAATGGCTGAGGTGGGCACCTGGTACCTGCAATATCACATCAGACTGAATTTCAGTCCCCCAGGGCAGTTAAGGACTGGCCAATACCAGTTGCATGCAGTTACCACCATCAGGGGTGCTCAGAGGCTTCTGTGATGCCAATTGCTCACAAGGATCTAGAGAGAAAAAAATCCAATTGATACCAACACCTTTTGTGGCCTCAGTGGAATAGAAAGGAAATGCTCCTCTGGAGGAAATGTTGAGGTCCATTACAGAGCAAATCTCCAGGAAGTTGCTCTGATGCTATTTCTATGTATAATTATCAGACTCCTCTGCTATATCCCATCTCCAGTACTGGTCACTGCTGGAATCACAGTTGCAGTACAAATGAGCCTTTGGCTCAACCAAGTGCTGTCAATATTGTATTCCTGTGGCATGTCTTTGAGGATCTCTCCTGCAAGACAGGACATCACCACACAAATGGGAAGGGGCTCTGGTAAATTTGGTAATTTGCTGACCTCCCAGATCTCATTGCAAAGAGAAGATGGCAGTAGGTGTGCAGTGAAGATTGACAAAACCTTTGGAGATTGTGGATATTTGTGTGCTGCTCTGAACCCAGCCATTATATTTTTCCAAGCCACAGGTGACAATGAGAACAACTGCAGTAGATGGCACAACAGCTGGAATATCTGGATGCCAGAGGAGATTTCACAGGAGATGGGTGTCTGGACTTGGGGAAGGAGCAAATGATGCATCCACAAATAAAGAATTTTTCCATTTATCATGGCTTGGTCAAATATCTGGTGGCTACAAAAGACTACAAAAATAAAGCAGTGTCTTCAAAGCTTCCAGCTCATGCCTGGTGGAAGCTGTGAAACAACTACTTAGGGTGCAGAGCAAACGAGCTCGGTCACCATGCCCTTCTCTTGGTGTATCACCTGGATGTTGCTGCTGTTCTTTCATGTTTGCACTGAGCTGGATAAAAAGTCTAGGCAGAAAATATGTGGTGAAGGGTCTCCACAAAAAAGCTGTCAGCTGGAAATTATTTACTAAGATCTGGTAACAGAGTGTTCTTGTAGCCATTTATTGCATTCGCTACAGGAAAGAAAGAGGCAAAAATCCTGGTGTTTTTGGTTCTTCTGCGTATTTGAACAGCTGTACTTAGAGCCCTTAAGCTTTAATTTAAAAAGAAAAGAAAAAAGCTTGTCAAGGGCCTATGTTGCTTAGCTGAGTTAGAATTTTAATTTAGTCACCCTGATGTCACAGAAGCACAATCTGTGAGACCAGGTTTCTGCCCTTCAGCAGCCACTGAAGTCACCTGGCTTCATTCACGCCAAACCTTTAGGACCAGTGTGTCCTTGAAGCACTAAGCAGGCTCTCAAGCACATTTCTTTCACCACAGCACCAGCAAAACCAACAAAGCCCTTGCTTCTGCAGCAGTTTGCAGCTATCCCAAACTCAGAATATTGTGAGTAAAGAAGGCTTAGGTTTTGAAGATCCCTTTCTCTTTTTCCTTTGACGCTCATTTCTGAAGCAGATTTTCCCCCCTCCTCACCCCAACTCCCCATATTTATTTTATTACAAGCATTTTCGCTAAAACGATTAACTCAATTTAAAATTTCAACTGTTTCCTTGCCAAGGATTTTAGGAATTTTCATTATTTCCTTTGGGAATTCTGAGACTGCGGTTCACCAGTTTGGAGTTCAAGACATGAGAGATGCCAGCACAACTGAGGACTTGGCTGTAAAAGTGTTTTCAACATGAAAGAATTCCAGCGTTTCATAAAAGGAAGTGTAGTACTTGAACAGATATGTTGATATAAGTAAGGTCTTAGTGAAACAAAAGCCAATCTATTACTGCTTAAGTATCAAAGAAATCCCTTTGTAAAGGTGCTAAGCCTTGCTGGAGGAACACAAAATGTGTCTATTTATTTGTTGTGTATTTGTATGGTTTACGTACAATTAATTGAGCCAAGCCAGTATTACTGAGCTGGCCTGGGTTTTGGAGCTTTGTGGCTGTAGGCAAACATTAGTAAAAAGGTAAAACATTTTATCTGCTAGGATGGATCTGCAGCATTCAGCAAGACTGTTACTCGAAGACATCTTCTCAGCCATGGGAGAACTGGTGCTTTTCTGAAAGGTGGCCCTAAAAACCAGACCCTCTCTCTTCTGGTTCAGCCCTCCAGATCTAAGGGACCTATTCTGACCCCACCATCCCCTGTGGATAGAGGCTGATCTTGGTTTGCCATTGCAGTGATAAAGCACTGTGGCTTTTTATATTTTGCCTTATAGCAAAGTTTTGAACCATATCTTGGGGGCTGAGTGTAATGTCACTCTGCTCTTTTGTGTTGTGCTTGCAGGTGAAGGAGGGGAATCCTCCAGTCAACAGAGCACTCCTGGGGCTGATGCTGGTGGGTAAGTGCCAAATTGCTTTGCTTTCATCTGCCTGCAGTGGGCATGGTGCTCCTGATGCAGCCCTGGAGAGCTGCTTCTGCAGGAGCCAGAGCTGGAGATAGTGACATTGGCTCTGCATGGCTGCAGAATCCACTCCTCAAGGGGAATCAGTAGCAGAAGACTGTCCTGCAGACTCTGCCTGTGTGTGCTGGAGTGCTCCCAGGAACTGGCTATGCCATTTGACCCTGCATGGAGGGCTACTAAACCTCTCCTTCAGACCTACAGCCAAGCCCCCATCATATGATCCTTTCCTATCCCATGGCCTGAGCAGCACAACTCCCTGAGAGCTTTGCAGGATCAGGATCCTGCCCTTCCCATCTGTGCAGTAGGGAAACAAACAGTCATGTCACCATGGGGTCCAAGTGGTGCTGCTGTAATTGTAACAGTCTGTGCCTTGTCTTGTCCTTTTCTCCCTAAAACACCCTACAGAAGTATTTCTAGGCCATGACAGTGAGGACGTGGGAAAGGAATGTGAGCAGAAGGCAGGTATCTCAGAATGGTTGGAGAGGTGCTGTGCTTTGGCTAGCATCCACTTTGGCCAACACCTGCTGGCCAGAAGATCAGCTTGGAGCTGGAGATACTTCTCTTGGGAACCTCCAGGTCTGCAGAAGCATTGATCATCTTGCTGAAAAGGGACTTAATTGGTGGCACCTCATAGAACTCCCATCTGCACAGTTCTCCCAGCTTTCCGATAAAAAAAGGATGCCAATGTTTTAACATAAACAGGATGCTGAGCCCTGATCCAGTGCAGTTCCTGATGGAAAGGAGTGTGCTCCCATGCTGTTCTGATGCACCACAAGTCATGATACTTGTCAGCAGGACGGTAGTCCTGAGTGACAGTTCATTTACCTCTTCCCTGGGAACTGCATTGCCCTAAAATGAGAAATTTTCCAGTGCAGCTTAGCACCTAAGGAAAAGCTTCAGTCTTGCTAATCCAAGAGCTGAGCAGCAGTGTGTCTGTCCATCACATACGGCTCCCCTTTCTCTTTACTACTTCTCCCCTCGTTGTGACCAGTGAGCCAGCACCTGCTAGACATGAGAAAGAAAAAGGGTTTGTCTGCGAGTTTTCAGAGTCAATGTGTCAATTTGGGTTCTTGGTCTTTGAGCTCCAATTTTGCCTTGTCTCCAAAGGGCCTGGTTTACTGACCTTCCACCCCAACACCCTCTTTTTGCAAATCAGCTCCATCTGTGGTGCCCTTAATTAGTCCGCTAAAAATGATCATTCAGAATCATTCCTGGAAATAAACCACACACCAAACCCTGCAGCCTGGTTCCCCACTCAGGAGGAGTTTGGCTGAGCCAAATATGATGCCACCAGCAAGATACATGAACAATAGGGACTTGGCAGGGGGCAGAACAATGTGGCTGGCATCAGGCACTGTGCTCAGGAAAATGCATGCGAGCTCTGGGAGCCGGCAGCTGGGTGCACGTGTCTCTCTGGAGCCTGAAAAACTGCATTTGGGCTGAGTTAGGCAGATGCTGGGCCTATTTTCTCCAAGCAGAAAGTGCTGTCCAAAGGGCACCAGCTTATGTCCCAGCAAATGCATCCTCACCCCTTTGTGATGAGCTGAGGGGCCTCCAAGCTGGCAGGAGGGAAAGCAGAGGCAATACCCCACAGGGAGCAATCCCGGACAGGCTCTTGGGGCTAAGCCCAACTCTGAACATAGGCAGTGGAGGCCAGGCAAAGGTCTTGCCAAGTTCTGCATGTATGTCCGTGCACAGGAGAAAACCACACGTGATCAGTCAGAGACAGCTTGGAGAGCCCCCAGTTAATGCACTTCCATCTGAAAGGTCTTTTTGTTCTCCATTCAGAGTCTCCCCTCACCTTGAGTGGTGTCTCTAATTGTAAGCAAACATGCAGAAAGGTCAGAGTTAAGGAAAAAAAGACGAACCCAACAACCAAGCCCCAAAGGAGGCCTCATCTTTCCTTTTTTTCCCTTTTTTTCTTTCTGGTACTAAAACTGAAGGTAATCCTGGTTTTATTTTCCTGCTACTAAAACTGCTGATGGTGTCATGTGTGCAGCTGAGTTTAATAGTTTTCTGCTGGGCAAGTGAGGCTTGAGGATGTATTTAATATTAATGTAGTCACAGCAAATAAAAGCACTGGGGCCAGAAGATGGCAGCTCTGTAGAGCAGGTCAAAAGCCAGCAGGGCTTAGGCCTGCTCTGCTCTAGATCGCCTCGAGAGTTTTTGCCCAAATCCAGTGCTTTTGGCACCAAAAACCGAAGACTGTCCATGAGGGAGATGGACGTCCCTAGGGATTAACAACTCCCACTTTGGAGGTTTGGGATACCCCTATTTAAGGTCTCTGATTAGTAGGGCTATCTGACCACCAGAAAGGGTAATAAGCTGCTCGTTAGAGCGTTGGTAATCAAGCGAGAAGATTTGCTTCTCAGATAATGGCCACCAACAGCCAGGTTGAAGATTTGTTTTCACATCATAGGAAAAATACCAACTGCCAAGCCATGTGGTAAACCAAAATAGCTTATGAAGTGTACAGGTTTTGGAATATGGATAAGGATGAACCAGGAAGGGGGAAAAAAAAGAGTTTTATATATAGATACTGAAAACCGAATAAATCACATGACCCAGCCCAGAAAAGCTTCAGTGAAAAGTTTGTGTCTGGGATTAAGAGCACCAGTCATTACTTTAGCTATGTATGGTATGTTCTTGTTTTGAAAAATGTGTACACCAAATATTTTAGCCTTTTCTCATGGAAAGATCCGAAAGGCAAAAAGCTTTTCGGTATTACGCAAATATCAGCCTTTCCAGGACAGTGCTTGTTGGCCAGCTATATGGTCTTACATTTTGTTGTCTGTACTTGCGTGATGCCAGCTCTGACTCTAAGAGGGGTTTTTTTGGAAGGTGGGCATTCTTTCTTCTATTATAGTTAGAAAAATGGAGGGGTAATCTGAGCTGCCTTGGTTTCTCCCCTGACGTCCACCTGGCTGATAAACTCTGAAATCTTTTGATGGTGTTTGTTGCATTTTGGGGCTACTGGACTTTACCTGGTCTAATTTAATAACCCGCTAGGACGTCCCATATTGGACTTTGGGAAAGTCTTGGTGTAATGCAGCTCTTTCCCATGTGCCCCATCATGGAAACATGGGTTACTCATATGGTGTGAACATACTCGAAATCACAATCCCACTGAGAAGAAGAACACTGAAGCCTTTCAGGAGAAGGCTGGAGGGTTGTGGCAGATCCCCTAACCTGGTAAAGGACCCAGGAGCCCAGTTGTTCCTGTGTCCCTACTTTGCCCCGGGATGTAGCTTGCTTCAGTCTCAATTGCTTGTTGTCTGGGAAGATCTCAGAGCCATCCAAGGGATTTTGAGAGCAGGATTTAGCCCCTGGTCTTTCAGGTTAATGGACAAACATGGCTCTGCCCATCTCCTAGATTATTTATATACACAGGGTAAGATTTAGGGCTCTCTAGGACTTGCCAATGTTCGCAACTGTCCCATCACAGCCATGAAAGGGGACATCATGCTGGAGACACATTAATGAAGCTTCCGTCTATTTCTGGAAAATGGATGCCTAAGGTAACTCAGCCAGGCTTAACCTGTCATGAACATGAAAATGGCAGGTTGCACTGCTGAATGGGTTGGACGTGGGATCGAGTTCAAAAGATGTTCTCGCTCTTGCTGATGCTGCCATGAATTGTCACGAGGCCTTTGGGAAGTCATACAGTGTTCCTGTCAAATAAAATGGGGATAATGACACCCAGCGGCTTGCCGTGTGCTTTAAGTTCTGTTGACAAACAGAGTGGTGTAAAACCGAAGTATCACTCTATTATTATGTATCTCAGTGAGAAAAAAGTTTCAAAGAATATTTTGCTCATCTCTTTGCTTCTTATGTTTTTTATTATAATACGCCTCTTTTCAAAACTCTAGTAATTGACTGGGTTCAGTCAATTTTTCATGCTTCTTCATTTACAACCCTGTCCCCTCCAGAAGATGCAGTTGGTAAAATACTTTAATTGGTCAAAAGCTCTGTTGTGCTGGTAATGCTGTTTTGGGTCACTTTGATATCTAAAAAGAAGCAATTTCTCAATTTTCTTTAGCTGTCCCCTGTATGAACAAGCATTGCCTTGCCTAAGCTGGGATTTTGCAGGGCATGGAGCCCCCTGACTTTGCATGGTGGCTTTGCATCCCCGCAGGTTCTTTTGCTGTTATGAGCAGCATTTGGGACTTGAACATACTTTACTACACTGCGGGAGCTACATCGGTGCCAGAGTCCTCCGTCTAGACAAGTCCTTAAACCTGATTGCTTCATTCCATTACTGATAAAAAGCACTAGACATGGGAATGAGTTTTCCTCTCCTTCTTTTTTTTTTCCCCTTATATCCCCGAGGAAGGAAGACTTGATTTTTTTTTCTGATCCACCCAAAAGAAACCACAGTAACCACAGCTGCAATTATATATATATATCTGTAAAAAAAAACCAAAAACCTTTCTGGCAATTCTTTCACATTCTTTTTTAAGCTTCTTTGCTACATGTAGAACAATAAATGATTTAAAAATGAAACATAAAGGCATCTGTTTGTACTATATTTGAAATTAAATTGGATAAAGCTGAGAGGCAACAGCTAGTGACTAATACTAAACAGTGTCCAAGTAATAGTATGACGAAGTTAACAGGACCCAAGTTAAGTGAATTTTCTTCCTAAGGCAGGAAAGACTCCTTTTCTTAGCTCCCTCTAAATGTCACACTGACTTTTTGCAAGATAGGTCCAAAATATTATTTTTGAAGTTATTTTTGGTAGAGATCTGGTTTAGTTTTTTTTTCCCTTTGTCCTACGAAGATGACAAAGCCAGTTAACATCAACATCAAGGGATTATTGTCTGGTGACTTGGCTGATACAAAGCCATCACCAATATAAAATTCTCACATCAAAGTATTTCAGTGACTTACTGGAGAAAGTGGAGCACAAACCAAAACAGACGGAAAAGAAACATCTGGATTTGCTTGGTTTTATCCTATCTGCCCATTCATTTAAATAGTTGGTGCTGTATTACTGTTTTCAGTGAGGCCAAGCTCTAAGTGGTTGATGGTTTTGGGGGTGCAAGTCTGGTGACAAAGTATATTTGTGGCAAGTTGCTGTGCCCTAGGAGACGCTCTGTGACTATGGACATGAGGAGTGGTAGGAGGAGGTAGATGGACTTGGTGGGTACCACAGAGGGAGTGTGGCATTGCATCCACAGTTGAGAAGCCCGTATGCCCCATAGAATTAATTATCTTCCATAGTAGCTTCTGAAATCATCTTGATTGTGAGAGACATGTCCTATGGCTGTCTGCATTTCCAACAAACTGCCCTAACAGATAGGCTTTGAGCCAGCAGCCCTTATTTCTGCAAATGTCCCACTGTTCACAGGCTCCTGGAGGAAGAGCAGGTGACTGAGAAGGCAGCTGGCAGCAACAGTTACAGCCACAAACCTTCCACTGAGATACACGGTGTTGGATTTGATCTTATCATCTCCACAGTTAAAAAGAAGTATCAGTTCCACAAGGCCCATAACCACAGCTCTGGTGTAATTACAGCAGTCTCACAGCGCATTCACACTGAAGGATTATTCCAGTCCTGCCAGCTATAAATTATGTAGTAAGTACAACACATAATGAAAAAAAATGGCATCCTCAGCAGCTACCAAGAACATTTTAAGTGCTTGGTTATTGAAAAATGATGGAGCATTTGTAATGAGCCCATTGTTATGGTTTGGTTCTATTTTGCACTTGAAGTGGTGGTGGTGGTGGTGGTGGCAGGGAATTTATCCTTTTATTTTCATATGTTTCCATCTTTTCTAAGGCTTTTAGCACTCAATAAAGCTTAGATTTTCATGGCAATATTCAGACAAGCCAGTTAATTAATCTGAGTCTTTCGCAATCATAAACTGACTTTAAATAAAATTTATATTCTGGATCTGAGAATATTTAGTCCTTTTTGACTAAATTCTTTGTCTGCCTCACAAATCAGAAATAAGTGTAGAGTAAGTGCCCATAGTTGATTTATTTGGTCATTTTGTTAGGTAAAAGAGAAAAATAAGGTACTGGGATGAGTTGCCCAAGGAAGTTTTGAATGCTCCATCGCTGGCAGTGTTAGAGGCCAGGCTGGACAGAGCCTTGGATGGCACAGTTTAGTCTGAGGTGTCCCTGCCCATGGCAGGGTGGTTGGAACTATATGATCTTAAGTTCCTTTCCAACCCTAACTTATCAGAAATTAAGGCCTCTGTGTCCACGTAGCGAACAAAATGGAGTTAGGGATAGGCTGTCCAACACTGATGGACATAGATGTGCTCCGTGAGGGATCCTCAGTTTTCGTGCTCCCAGTGTTGTATTACAAAGGAACTCAATCTTCATGGGCATTTTGGGGTGTTTTGCCTATGATTGTGCTTTTCCAGGTTTGTTGGTATTATGCATAAATATTCCTGTTGCACATGGTCTCATGCCTCAGAGATGGGACAGGAGGTAGTTTGTGACAAGTTAGATTAATGAGCTGAAAATGCTCTGCTGAATTGACAGGAGGTTTTGACTCTTTCCCTCTACTTTAAATTCCACGGTAAGGACCAGCCTGTGACAGGACAAGTAGCAGGAGCCCCATCAGTCTTGTCCTTTCTCTCAGACTCATGAATGTAGAGAGTTAATATGGCTGATACACTTTGCTCTTGTCTGCTGCAAGCTAGGATGCTGTGAACTCTTAAGCGCACACTTAAAAATGAAGCTGTGAAAACACACAAGGAGGATGGGGTGAAGAATATAAAAATCCCAGTGATATTCTTTACTATTGGGCCAAGAAAAATAATATAGAAGGTTGATCTCTGGTGTAATATTCATCCAAGGAATAGGTATTTTATAACCTGAAAAATTCTGTCACAGAATAAGAGCATTTGCAGTTAGAGGAGGGGGTTTTGCTGAGCTAATCCAGCTGAACTTTTTTTCTCTCTTCAAAGGCAAAATGAGATAAAAAAGGAAACCAAAACCAACCAACCAAACAAAAAATAAACAAAACCAACAAAAAATCCCAACAAATTAACTATGGTCTCAGAATCACAGAAATATCAGTGGGAAGAGATCTCTGGAGGTCAATATGTTCTGCTTGGAATGGGATCCAATTGGTGATGACTTTAGCTGAGCCTTGAAACCATCCAGGGATGGAGACTGCCACTGCCTTCTGAGTGACCTGTCCCAGTCCTGCACCACCTTCTAATGAAGGCATTTCTTTCAATGCTGATTTTGATTCCTCAGACTTCAAGACCTTGCTATAGTGTCTGCCTTCATTGAGAAGAGACTCTGGCAAAGCCATGTTGGAAGCTCTCCTAGTTTCGCGTGAATATCTCATATCCGTCATGCTCTGAGGGGATGCCCAAAACTGTTCATGATACTACATGTATGGCCCCATCTGTGCTATCCTATTGTATCTGTGATATCTACCAGAAAAGAAGGTGTGTATTCAGGCTCTCCACAGACGGGTGATACTGAAAGTCAGAGCACTCAGACAAGCTGTTCCTTGCCCATGTTGCTCCTATCAGCTCTCAGCTGAGACGATTTGAATATGGCCTGAATGGAAGACTCCCATATTCCTGAGAGTTTATAGACAGAACTGTGTTTGGGTTGGATCTGTGAAGTTTGTAGTGCTCCATCAGAGAGAGTTATTTGTTCTAACAAATGTACAAACAAACAAGCAAACAAGCAAAAACAGTAACGGAAAGAAAGTCTGAGCTGTTCCACAGTGATGGGATTAATAAGTCTCGGTTTCCTATGGGTTTGTGATTTGAATGTGGGTGCCACGTGGATTTGATGATGTTTCATAAGAGTTGATCTCCTGCTTTAACTTTTCTCTCTCTGACCACCTCTTTGTTTTTTGTGGACCTTGTAGGAACTTAACATCTTGAAGACCTCATCAAACCCAACCAAAACCAGCCAAGGAATTCCACAGTAATTGGTGATGAGTGATGGGCAGACGGACATAAAATCTGATCAAACAGGGTCTTGTTTCTGCAAGAAACTGGGCTAAAGGAGTGTAGATGGAGATCACAAGACTTCTATGTGAAGCCTGTGTTTATTAATACATAGATGTGTCCCTGCCTGCCTCTTAGCAGAAGAATTTGTTCTTCTCCTTGTCAGAGGTACTGCAATTCAGAAGAAGAGGAGCAACTGAGAAGGAAGAAGACTATATTAGATGGGAAAGAGTTTGTAGATTTGGATCAGACTTGTTCATATTCTCAAATCACTGGCAAAGAGTTATTAAAGCAAAGAAATAATTTGTTTGAGAGTTTCAGGGAAAACAGGTTTCTTAGAAACAGTGGGAAGGGACAAAAGTCCAGACCATCAGTGAGGAATAAAAAAAGTTAATTCTCTCTGGACCAAACCAGGCATTTCTTCACTTCCAGCTGAAACCCATGAGGTAAAAATTGCAATTTCAGGAAAAATACATGAAATGAAAAGTGTATCCACATTTATAAGTGGCTGCTCTGACACAAGGACCAAGAAGGTGGTGGGAAAAGCCAGACTGAGTAAGATGGCAAACACGCAAACAAACAAAAGTGCTTTGAAGGTGGGTGGCTTCCATGTCAGACTGTTTGCCATTGATTAAAACAAAGTCATTCTGTGGTTTGTAATTGAGCGGATGAAATGGGAGCGTATGGGCCTTTGATGATGGGTGTGGTTATATGGCATTTAGCAATTTTGGCGTGCCCTGCTAAGTATGGAGTGGTCTGTATTGTAGCACTTTAGTCTGGCCTGCGAGATGTCCAAAGTGTGAGTTCGGCTGTCAGCTAAGTTAACGCAAATCTCTTCAAAACGAAAAGGAGCTAAAGCAGAGGGACTTCTGAAAAGGAAAAACAAAAAAACCCACTCTTCTGAGCCTGTGGAGATAAACCCATGGGTTAAAGGCTCTGCCTGGCTACTCTTGCTCTCTTCTCCTCAGGAGCTTCCCAAAGAAGTCATCAGCAAGGCGGTGCTTCCCAGCATGGGGTGGCAGAGGAAACAATGAGTCAGGTGAAGAGTCCCAGAAGAGTGTTTCATAAGCCTTTGGAAGGGAAACCGTGCAGCGCTGCCTGAAATAACTCCAGGGCTGAGAACCAGAATGCTCAGAGAGCAGCAGCCAAAGCACACTGGCCTTGAGGAACACGGCCAAGCAAGGCAAGGGAAGTGCGGGCCTGGGTGGTGAGCTTACCCACGAGGAGGACGGGAGATGCCAGGTCTGTTACAGGGTCAGGCTCTGTAAGGGCTACACCAGTCCTCCCTTTCCCAAGTCCTTGGCCACAGTGGTGGAGCAAGGACAGAAGCACTGTGTTGCTTTAGGAATGCTTCAGGCTTGTACACAGATCCTGTACAGAGAAAGACTAAGGTGACCAGTTGTGTTGAATGTAGAGGGCACCTCACTTTCATCTGCCAACCACCTTGTGACCCTGAATGAGAGGGAGGATGAAGAGAGAGGGGTGAGAGGGAGCAGAAGGTTTGCAGTAGAGTTCATCTTGCTGAGTTCAGTGCCAACTGGCTCCCAGGGGAAGAGGCGAAGAACCCCGCCATGTCATCAAAAAAGAACTGAACCATTGAATTCATGTTCAATGCTATTATAAATAAAGAAGCACAGATTGAAGAAGAATGCTGGACTTCAAAACCAGCTTGGTGATTTTTCCACCCCAAGATTTTGTATTTACTTCCTCTTTTTATGCAGGTCACCTAAAATTGTCAGCTTCTATGTTGATATTAATAGATGCTTGATAAATTTTAAATACTGTAAGTTGGTTAGGTGCATATTTTCAGGCTAAACCATCCAGGGTCCCTCCTATGGTATAATTAAGGCCTATCAAGCAACTATGCATGTTACAATATGCTCCATAATTCAACACAGGATAGAGCCATCTGCCATGTCAGGATTCATACATATCTGTAAGAAACTTAGCCTTGGATCTTGCACTGACAGTGTGAGGTTCAATTACAAGACTGGGGCTTCACTCCTTTGCATGATACTATGACAGAAAAGAAATTAAGCTGTAGAATTTAAGGTCAATCCAATTTGTATAAATAGGCACTGCAGAAACTCAGAACTGCTGCTAACCACACATGGCTTAGGCTAGACTTCTAACTTACCCAGCAGCTCCTTGCTAGCATAGATGCTTCCAAGCCAAAACATGGTATTGCTGATCATATGGTGTGTGGAGAGCACCAACTGCCCTTGCTCTAATTGCAGGGAAGGGACTGAGGATTAGGAGTTCTTTGAGTTCAGATGGCTGAGAGTTTGTTGCCATTTGTACATACATCAAAGGCTGTGTTTCTCCACAACTCATTAATTTGGGTTGGAAATCTCACAAAAGCAAGTTTTTCAGAAATTCTGTGTTCTGTTTTACCCAGTGGCAATTGCAGGTGACACCAGACCTTGGTCTGGGCTGGCAAAAAGTACAGAGGCAGACAAATATGATATTGGTGTCCTGTAGTAAGCAAAATTATGACCTTCAATTAAAAGAGTAGCTTCAGTAGATAGCACCTGTATGGGACTCACAATCACTTCTGTGTATCAGCCCCAAGGTAGGAGCCAAGGACATAGGCCTCCAAGTAGGGACACAGGCCCCCAAGTAGGTACACAGGCGCAGTTCACCCATACTGAAGTACCAGTGGTGAATTAACACCAGATTATAGTACATATGCTCACGATCCATGTTCCTGTAGAATAGATTACCAAAAATATACTTCAATCTTCCAAACACTTGACTTTGGCTATGAGAAAAAGGTTGGTTTGTTCTGTTCAAATCAGTGCCCTCCAGGGGGAAGATCAGACCTGTGGGAAGATGCTAGACACAGAGCACTGTGTGGGAAAGCTGTGAAGAAACTCATTCCACATGGCAAGACTGGCTAGCATTGTGGTAGCTGATGTGAAGCACAGAGATATATGTGGCGCAGCTTGAAAGAAAACTTGAAAGGGCAAAGTCAGACATGTGTACCTCACTATATCACGTTGTGCAACTGTAGACCACAGCTGTTGGGTTTCACCGTACTTCTCCTGACACCAGTGTCCAACCCCCCAGTACCCAGGGTGTCTCAGCCCCAAGATACACACCTTTGATAGCTGGGGCTTTAAACCACACAAGGCACATTATCTAGCCACAGGCCAGCTTCTACCAGGAGGCACAGCTTGGGGACTGGCTTGGCACTAGTGTGCAAGGCTGATAGACATAAGCCAGGACTCAGGGCAACTTGGGTCAACCAAAGGCTGAGTTTACCATCTCCTGGGAATATCACACTGCCACATGCTGGCAGTGTTCAAGTCACCTTGGATTGTTTCCGATGCCTTGCCAAGTCAGGAGTTGATGCCAGAAAGTAGACAGCCAAAAGCTCAGGAGTGTTGCAGCAGGTCCTGGCTCTGATGTTCTTTTGCTCAGGATCTCGTCTATTTACTTTGATTTCTCTGAGCCTTAGCTCTCCTGGGTGCAAGGCAAAGATAAATAGTGCTGAAATGTGCTGAAGTTGGTGAGGTCTCACCTGTGTGAAAGCATCAGCTGTAAAACCAGAATCGGGCCCTTTCCCCTGGGAGGCGACATTACAAATTCCATTTAGATTATTTAAAAAACATAACGATTTGGTTACATAACTAAATCCAGGGCAGAATGAACCAGAGTATTTTGCTTAAAAGGCCAACATGTAAACTAGCTGTTTTGCTTAAAATAAACAGGACTCTCCAGAGGACAGAATTTCTCACAGTCTCCTCTGGGCTGGCTGTGTTCCTGCAGGACATCGCTCCAAAGCAAAAGGTTTAGATGCTCTGGGGCCTATGGCAATACGAACATGCATTGCCTCCAGCTGGTGAGAGAAGTTACGTTTCACAGGCAGGATGAGGCCTCTGGAGAGAAAGAGACTCTGACTATCCAGCAACAAGTAGTACATTAAAAAGTCTGTGCTGACATTCGCTATGAAATGATGCCATGGGCAGTATCCCATGCTGCGCTTCAAACCTTTCTCAGGAAAGTCATTAAAATAAAGTAACACGGCTGAAAGCTTTTTCATTTCTGCAAAGTACTTGGATTTGCTGGGGATGCCTGTGGTTGCTCTTTCCTATGACTAGATGGACCTCTGTCTTCATCTGGAGATTGCTGCTGGCAATGTTACAGCACCCTGCTAGAAATGTGATGCTTTGTCATTACAGCAGAAGACTTAATGAGCCTGGAGAAATGGGTACAGTGAGTTGAGTGTTGGAAAGCAAATCTAAGCAGCATAGAGTCAGGCAGACATTGCTCAGGCTTTAGAAACTGAGGTGGTCTGAGACAACCCCACTGAGAAATGTCGTTGTACCAAAACAGACCTGCTTAGTACTCACCCAGAGAGAGTATTTTCATTTTGCAGGTATGGACGCCGGCTGAAAGGATGGCTGGGCCTAGGTCTGATGAAGGTAAAAAAAAAAAGAAAGAAAGCCCATTGCTTTCTTTCAGCTCATGTTTATTTGCTTTCTTTGCTTAGTGTTTCCCATCAGACATATTTCAGTAGTGGCTTTTGACAGATCACGGAAAGAGAATCTCACCTCCTGAAATATCCAACCATTCATCATTGATCTGAGAAGCAGCTGTGTGCTGAGCCAAGTCTGGTGGAGGAGGATACTGCAAAGAGTGATGGTTGCTCCACTGCAATCTAGAGCTAGATTGGGGGTTGTATTTTAAAGGGGGGTAGTCTGGGCTACTATTTTTTGTGGTAGGGAGAGGCAAGTAAGAACTGTGGGCTCCAACAGCCATTTGCTTTCACAGGATTCTGATGCTGAGAGCAGCTCGAAGGGGAAGCAGCATAACTCGCAATAGGCAAATCTAGGCTAACCTATACCTACAGAAATGTCCTCCTATCATGTTCATGAGATACATTAATACCCCAAAGCTCGGCCTTTGGATTGCTTTTTATCTTTATTATTCTCCTTTTTGGCACCCACCTGAATCCTTGGCTTTCTTCAGAAACAGAATTTCTGAACTCAAATGTTATGTTCAGCTTGAGAGCTGGTAGAAGAGAAAAGGACCCAGTGAGGGGCTGATATGGGCCAGTCCTGCTAGCAGCTCAACCAGAGTAACTATGTCTTCAAGCCAGTGAGGGGATATAGGAGGGTTCCCCACATGCATGGGCAGCAAGGGGGGCTGAAAGCACTTCTGGTAGCTGTTGTAGAGACACCAACTGTTACGAAAAGCACTGTCACCAGTATGTTACTTATGGAAGCAGATGTTTGGAGTCTTTCTTAGCCAACAGCATTTAGGTGGTCTGGTGGTAGATATGCAAGGGCATGAGCACTCCATTTCTCCCAGCATTGTATCAATGTTTGGCCAGAGAATAATTCTGTGTAATATCATAATTAGGGCTGTGTTTCGGCATTAACAGAAAATTCAGTTTCGGCTCTTGTGACTCAGCACTGCGGCATATTACCCCCACTCAGCTCCCTGCGAGCCATTGTCTCTTAAATTTGAAACAGAAGGTTGGAAAAACAGAGAGCCCTGACCTTTTGGGAAGATTGGGTTTTACACCATGTGGAGGGGCTGGCAGGGGGATGGGGGGAAGCCTCCAATTCAGTTTACCAGCAAGGAGCTGAAAAAGAGCAGCCAAAAGGATGTGGCTGAGGAAGCTGAGGACAGCATGACCATGGGTAATGACTTGAGGGCATGGCAGGGAACCAGGGAGAGGGATGTAGGTAATTCAACAAAAATAAGGCTGGAGCCTTCCCTGTCCAATAGGTCTCACATTTGGTTGAAATCCTCCAAAAAACACCATGCTAGGGGTCCTGGGTGGACATGCTAAGTGCTTAGGCAGTACCTGTGAGAGAGTTCAGAGGCTTCAGAGCATTTGTTGTGGCAGCTTTCTTGGGGAAACAAAATAAAGACACACCTCCCCCCCCCCAAACCAAAGCCAACTGTAAAATAAAAATGTGTTCAATTAATTCTGCTATCCGGGAACACTAAGTGTCTAGTGGTGAAGTCCCAGGAATGTGATGTTGCTCGTGGAGTCTGGGGGTGGTGCATTGTCTTCCAGCTACACGCTGAGGGCCTGGGAAGAAGAAAAATGCATGTGCGTCTCACAGGAAAGTCAAGATGTCTGTGTTTCTTGGTCACAGGCAAAGGATTAGTAAAGCACCATTAACCCTACTATAAAAACACACCAGCTAGAGCTTCTTTCATCCCAAACAAAGTTTATAAACACACCCTTATCATTCAGAGAATGTTTATCTACATGTGTTATAAGAGGATTCCAAGAAAGCAACAGTAGCTAATGAAATTAAATATGATGTTTGGAGATACGTTTTCTTCATTTAACTAACTATGCATGCATGCGTGCATGCGTTTGTGTGTGTATCTAAAAAAAAAAGAAGCAACACTGGGGTTTGGTTTAGCCTAAGCTTCCCATTCCAACATTAATTTAGCAGCCTCATGAATAAATGCAGAAGAGCAGGAAGGAGAAGGAAGGAAAACATTTCTCCTCTTCCCTTCCCTTCCCTTCCCTTCCCTTCCCTTCCCTTCCCTTCCCTTCCCTTCCCTTCCCTTCCCTTCCC